>VZQC01011088.1:0-23189 GCA_009823505.1 Rhizomys pruinosus
ACCAATTACCTAATTGTATGACATACTGAGTAACATCAATGTTATCTGCAAACAACTGTGTCATTATATTGTAGAATCCCTTAAAAATAAAAAAAATAAAAAAATAAAAATAAATTGATAATAGAGACTGGGGATTTAGCTCAACGATAGAGCACCTGCCTTGCATGACTTATGTTCAATTACTAGACACACCAATTTTTTTTAAAGATAGTAAAGCTACCCCATAGTTCATATATATCCAAAGAAATTGAGAGCAGGATCTATACATTCCTGTCCATAGCAATATTACAATAGGCAAGAGCTGGAAGCAACTCAAGTGGCTATTGACAGATGAATGGACAAATTAAATGTGGTATACATCCAGTGGAATATTTTAAGCCTTAAAAAAGAAAGGCATTCTGATACGTTACAACATAGAAGAAGCCTGAAAACACACTAAGTAAAATAAGCCAGGTACAAAACAAGTAAGGACAAAACACTGTATGTAGAATAGGCAACTTCACACAGAGAGAAGTTGATTAATTGTTCCTGGAGGTTAGGGGGATGGAGGAAAGGGAAGCAACTGTTTAATGGGTACAATGGCTTTCTATTTTCCAAGATGAAAAATCTCTGGAGATTATATGCATGATAATGTATTCTATCTATCTATCTATCTATCTATCTATCTATCTATCTATCCACACACACAATAGTATTCAATATTACTGAACTTAACACTATCACAGCTGGACTACTTAAAATGGTTAAGATAGTAAGTCTTATGCTATATATAATTAAACACAATTGAATATAAAATGAGGAGGCCAGGCATGCTGGCACACGCCTATAATTCCAGCACTCAGGAAGCATAGGCAGGAGGATTGCTGTGTTGTAGAAAGCATGTTTTCAGGAAAGTTCTATATTACAGCTAAGTTCAAAGCCAGCCTGGCCTAGATAGCTTGTTCCAGGCTAACCAGGGCTGCAGTGAGAAATTCTGTTGAGAAATCAAAATTAAAACAATAATAAATTCAATTAAGTATTAAAAGAGACATTCATTGGTATCTATTCTTTAAGTGTAGGACCTATGCTTGATAAATATTCACAGGATGAGTAACCAGATGGGTGGAAAGTAGCTCAAGAGGGCTCGGCACAGTGGTGCGGCATACGACTCTGCAGTTAGTGTACAGTAGGAACACAGAAATGGGCCCTGTGAACAGGGAACTGAGTGTTTCTTGCTATGATTAAAATTTTCATCACACAAAAATTTAATAGATTTAGTTCTATCTGGTTGTGTAATTCTTTTTTTAATCTTGTTTTTCTAATGTCATGCCACAGCCTTATCTTTTAGCCTGAATGATATTAAAATGGAAAGAAATCCATTTTCTGTCACCTGTGCTTCTTCCAGCACTTCTCTTCATCGGACAGTGCCAAGGATGAGGCAGGATAAGCTGGGTGCCCACAGGTTACTAATCAGCAGCCCCATGAAGCACGCTGCTCTGAAGCCACAGTGTGTCATAAACAGTAGGCAGAGAGAATAATCTCCATTTTTTGACTCTGAAGTGCAGGCATGTGCTATAAAACTAAATTGACATCTGTTAGCAGGCTTGTCACATGGGCGTGCTTTTTTCCCCCCTGCAGAATCTGGAATAAATTAAATCTTAAAATAAAACTTGGAACAGAGAGACTGTTTTGCATAATTCCTCCTAATGGTGTGCTGTGAGCCCATCGCACTGATTTTAAAGAGAAGTTCTGTAAGAAAAGTTTCATTATCATATTTTGTAATTTTTTTAATTTTTATTTATTCTTGTATGTGTATGAATGTGCTGTCTGCATGTAGGTCTGTGCACCCGTGTCGTGCAATGCCGAGGAGGTCAGGATAGGGTGTCAGATTCCCCTGGAACTGGAGTTAAAGACGGTTCTCAGCCACCATGTGGGTGCTGGGGATCAAACCTGGGTCTTCTGCAAGAGCAGTTGGTGCTCTTAACCACTAGGCCATATCTCCAGCCCTTCATTATCATTTTAATTGCAAAACTGTTGCATGTCACTCCATTCTAGGAAATCTATTTTTTTTACTTTTAAAATATTTACTGACTCAATGACAAAACAATAATCATAAATAATAAACAACAGACATAAAATGCCAACTGCCCCATCCCCATCTGATACCCACTAGGTACATTCTGTGAAACATAATCTTCTCCAGTGTGACCTGCAACTTACACATTACTTATTTTTGCTTGTCAAAAAGAGAAAGATTTTCATCTTTGCATATTAAACACTGGGAAATCTATTTTTTTCTTTTTACATGGTCTCTATGTTTTTAACTAAATGGTAGCAAATGAAACTTCTTTTCCTAGTATTTTCACTGGCTGGAAAATAAACCAGATTTTGTGACTTTATGTCCAAATGCAGCATGGGCCACCTTTTCCCACATACCTACAGCCTAGTTCCTGGGTGAGGCTGTTCTACTTGGGCAGAGTTCCTGATCCAGAAGCAACCAATAATATGGGCGTGACCTGGAAGAATTTGCTTAGGGACTGGAGATGGCTCAGTGTGCAAACTCACTCACACAAGCCTGGTGACACATATACACAATAAAAATGATAACTTTTTAAGAGAACTTGCATAAGAGTGCACTCCCTTGGAGGATTGCAATATGTTAGCAAGTTCTCAGGGCTCTTGCTATCAAAGGCATTAAGCTTTTCCTAAATGCACATAAAGCAATTGTAGAGTTGCATGACCCTACAAATCCGAGCTGCACAGTAGACCCACAGTCTCCTTCAAGAAAGGACATCACACAAAGGGAAACAAGGAAACTTCAAGCACCTCTCATCCCTCCAGATGCATTTGGTTCTCATTCTGCAAATTCTGTCAAAATGGCAAGATTCTCAGCAAGTCCACCCACTTCTGGCTCATAGCAACAAAGGCAAACAAAGCCAGCTCTCTGGAGGCTCACATGTGAAATCTTCCTCTTTTATAATAAAATCAGGCCCCTTCAAAAATCCTGAAGACACATCAGTCACAATTCTCCATAAAGTATAATCACAGTGTTGGTCTCATGAACACCCTTGCTCCTTTCTCTCCCTAGTTTGAATTCATTTGCCTAGATAACATTGGCCAGGGTCAGGGGTTCATGGTATGTATCTTAAAATAGGGTAAACAGAGGCAAAGACCTAGAGACTAGGTGAAAAGATAGGGAGGATGCTGACAGTTTAGCTCCTCACCTCCTTTTCTTGTTTTGTCACAACAGGAGGTGGGAAGTTGAAAGGTTAAGTAAGACATTCAAATTCTCTACACATGGAGGTTCCTCTAAGGATTAGCTTTCTGTTGCTGTGACAGAACACCTGACATGATAAAGCTAAGAAAAAAAATGATTTATTTTGGCTCATGTTTCAAAGGTTTTGGCTTATGGTTAAATTTACTTGTCCCACAATAGCTGGGGGGAGGGGTGTAGAACAGAAGGCCTCAATAGCCCCTTCAAATGGGATTACTTGTAACTCCGTGACCTAACTTCCCTTCCCCTGGCTTGCTGTGTCAATCAAGTGCTCTTTGTGACTAGGATTCTTCAACTGATGTTTATTATTACTATGGTTTGGGTTTGTACCCTAGTGTTTCCCATCCTAATAGTAGAATCTGAGGACCACTTAGCCTCATGCAGGTGAAAGCAAATCTCTGGATCCCAGAACACTATTCATAGAAGCTTGTCAGTCAGCGCTTCTCCCCACAGGAATACAGAAGGAAAACAAAACACATCCAGGAAAATACCACCACAGCTAAATCCAGATGTGCTTAGTCCTCTCATCAGCAGGCATTCTAATCTTTTTTTTAAAATGTGTATGAGTGCAATGCCTGCAAATATGTAAGTACACCCATGTCATGCAATGTCCATGGACATCAGAAGAGGTTGTTGGATCCCCTGGAACTGGAGTTGCAGACAGCTATTAGCCAAAATGTGGGTGCTGGGAATTGAACCCAGGTTCCTCTGGAAGAGCATCCAGTTCTCTTAACCGCTGAGCCATCTCTACAGCCCCAGGCTTTCTAATCTTTCAGTAGCTCTATGTTATTAGATAAATACAAAATGGTAAAAAAAAAAAAAACTGTAAGAAAAGCCAAGGCATTTTGCCCCATTGTGGAGGGCAGAGGGATATCTCACTATTCCAGATGAGCAAGTGAAACAAAACTCATTTCTAAGTGTCAAATGGGGAAGTTCTGAACTCACATTCCAAGATGGAGTGTCTGTGGGGTCCACTGCAGGTTGATGGAGGCAGAAGATATCTCTGCATTTCCAATTGCAATTCAGCACCATGAATGACTCATTACTGCTAAATCCCTGCTGGCTTATTTCACAGAAACAGAGAACCTTCATGATTAAATAGTAATTCTGCAAGATGAAGCTGCTTTCAAATGCACTGAATGATAAATGATATACATCTCTCTTCGAAAACGGAATGCAAGTGAATTTGAACAGAAGATTGCATTTGGGCCTAAAATAGCCACCTGGATTTCTACCTTTACTATACCATATCTGGTTTTCAGTAAGCTTTCCTACCCAGATGCCCTCTGAAACACCAGGAACCTCCAGTAGACCACTGCATGCCTAAGGCTACTGCTTATGAATACTATGCTTATCAATACTGGAATAGGTTGTGTCAAAAGATAATATGAGTGAGGAAGTCAGGTTGGCAAATTTCCCATGTATTTTCACAGCATTTCCTTAGGTGTTTGAGATGAGAGTTTCTAGGATAAGGAGCCTCTATGAGTCAAGGATACAGCTAACCCGGGAAGACACATTTCAGAATTAAGGCTCAAGAGTAAATCATTAATCACCTAGAAATCAGACATGCCTGGGCCTTGCTTGACCTGGTGTGGCAGGCCAATTAGGATGGTAGCTGGCACAGAACTCTGGTACTATAGCTACAGGTGGGAGAATGACCTATGGCAAAGTATCTGCCATCCCACTTTGGCAAGAATGTGGCTCAGGCTCTAAAGAATGTGCCACTCAGGTCAAATCCCAGCATTGTTGATTACTATTGAAGGTCTCCTGGCCTTGAGTTTCTCCAAAGGCAACACAGACCTTGCTACTCAAAGTATAGTTTCCCAGCCAGCAGCCCCAGCATCATCCCAGAGCTTGCTAGAAATACAGAATCCCAACCCCTTCCCTGACCTCCTGCATCACTTGTGTTTTAATTAGATTCCCCAGGTGATTAAAATATACATTACATTTGAGTAATCATGATATGGAATGTGATTTGGAGGCAAAATAAACATCTCAAAATCATTCCTGCTTAGGCATTTTGAATACATATTATCAAAGATCCTTGCTAGCATAGCCGATTCATTAGTCCACAGCCATTATTTCTCTAGAGCACTCTGGGAAGGCTGGATCCATTTAAAGTACACATAAATGGCCAGGCGTGGTGGCGCACACCTTTAATCCTAGCACTCGGGAGGCAGAGGCAGGCGGATCTTTGTGAGTTCAAAGCCAGCCTGGTCTACAGAGTGAGTTCCAGGACAGCTGGGGCTACAGGGAGACCAAAATAAATAAATAAATAAATAAATAAATAAATAAATAAATAATACACATAAATGAAAACACAAAGGGGAGATGCACCCCTGCCCCATGCCATACACAAAGCAAAAGGAGAGACTTGTTTTATAAGATAAAAGGAAAGAACAAATCAGAGCTAAGAAATAAGATCACGCCCGCCCGCCCTACGTGCTCGTTCGCCTGGGTCCGCGGCTCGCGAGCCCCGAGTCCCCGCGGCGGGCGGCGGCGGCGGCTGCGGCGTTGGCTGAACGCGGAGGGGGCGGAGAGAGCCCGCGGCGGCCGTGGCTACAGCGAAATGGCGGAGACCGTAGCAGACACCCGGCGGCTGATCACTAAGCCGCAGAACCTGAATGACGCCTACGGGCCGCCCAGCAACTTCCTCGAGATCGACGTGAGCAACCCGCAGACCGTGGGGGTCGGCCGGGGCCGCTTCACCACCTACGAGATCAGGGTCAAGACAAATCTTCCTATCTTCAAGCTGAAAGAATCTACTGTTAGAAGAAGATAAAAGATAAAAAAAAAAAAAAAAAAAAAAACTGTAGCAAAAGCCAAAGGCATTTTGTGACCCCATTGTGAGAAGACGCAGAGAGGATATCTCACTATTCCAAGATGAGAAGTGAAACAAACTCATTTCAACGACTCGCTCAAATACGGGAAGTCTCTGACACTCACATTACCAACAGATGAGATGATGTCATGTGGGTCCAGCTGCAAGGTTGCACTGGAGGCAGAAGAAATCTCTGTATCTTCTCCAATTAGCAATTCACCGACCACTGAATGATACATTAACTGCTAAACTCCCTGCTGGCTTATTTCACAGAAACAGAGAACCTTCATGATTAAATAGTAATTCTGCAAGATGAAGCTGCTTTCAAATGCACTGAATGATAAATGATATACATCTCTCTTCGAAAACGGAATGCAAGTGAATTTGAACAGAAGATTGCATTTGGGCCTAAAATAGCACCTGGATTTCTACCTTTACTATACCATATCTGGTTTTCAGTAAGCTTTCCTACCCAGATGCCCTCTGAAAACACAGGAACCTCCAGTAGACCACTGCATGCCTAAGGCTACTGCTTATGAATACTATGCTTATACAATACTGAGAATAGGTTGTATATGTCAAAAGATAATATGAGTAGAGGAAGTCAGGTTGGCAAATTTCCCATGTATTTTCACAGCATTTCCCTTAGGTGTTTGAGATAGAGATTTCTAGGATAAGGAGCCTCTATGAGTCAAGGATACAGCTAACCCGGGAAGACACATTTCAGAATTAAGGCTCAAGAGTAAAATATCATTAATCACCTAAAGATACAGACATGCCTGGGCCTTGCTTGACCTGGTGTGGCAGGCCAATTAGGATGGTAGCTGGCACAGAACTCTGGTACTATAGCTACAGGTGGGAGAATGACCTATGGCAAAGTATCTGCCATCCCACTTTGGCAAGAATGTGGCTCAGGCTCTAAAGAATGTGCCACTCAGGTCAAATCCCAGCATTGTTGATTACTATTGAAGGTCTCCTGGCCTTGAGTTTCTCCAAAGGCAAACACCAGACCCCCATCCTATATCGCTACTAAATACTACTTAAACACAAAGTAATAGACTCTTCCCAAACAAATAAGCCAAGACCAGCATCCAGCAAATCATTTATACACAGCAATAGAGCTTTAAGCTAAGAAAATACCACGAAAATACAACCATAACACCACCTTCCCTGAACCATACACTGCACTACTTGTGTATTAATTATGACTTACCGCCAAGGTGTTAAATATAAATACATACATTTAAAAAAAAAAAAAAAAAAAAAAAAAAAAAAAAAAAAAAAAAAAAAAAACTAAAAAATAAAAATACAATTCTCACATCCAATGATACCTATTAGCTATAGATAAGCGTTTTGAATACATATTGAATCAAAACGCACTCCTCTGCCTAACCCCGCAATAAGCCGAATAACAAACATCATTAGTCCCACCAGAGACCAACATTATTTCTCTACGCACAGACATCAGCGGAAGCAACTGCGGAATCCATTATATAAAAAAGCCTACAATATAAATAGGCACGCCCACGCGTGGTGGCCCGCAAACAACGCTTTACACTCAACCATAATAAAAAGCCAATCACAGGCCCACCCCCCCGAGGCCTCACGAGGCCAGGCGNGATCTTTGTGAGTTCAAGGCCAGCCTGGTCTACAGAGTGAGTTCCAGGACAGCTGGGGCTACAGGGAGACCAAAATAAATAAATAAATAAATAAATAAATAAATAAATAAATAAATAAATAATACACATAAATGAAAACACAAAGGGGAGATGCACCCCTGCCCCATGCCATACACAAAGCAAAAGGAGAGACTTGTTTTATAAGATAAAAGGAAAGAACAAATCAGAGCTAAGAAGTAAGATCAACATCCCATTGAACCAGATCAGAGCTCAGTGAGCAGCTTCTGGGAGTACATCTTCTACAGGGAGGAGCAGCTAAGGAGCACCTCTGAGCAGGAGAGCTGCAGTCATTGATAAAAACCAGAGTCTTGGGTGGGATACTCTATTTCCATTAAAAAAAAAAGCTCGAAGTAAATTCCCAAATATCATTAGCTGAAGATCTGGCTTAGAACTAGCCATTACTCTATGGAGATTAAAGGAAAGAAGCACACCCTGTTAAACAGCAAATGAACCAGATTTTGGATGGTTCAGCGACGGAATATTCCCACTATCACTGAGAAGCCCTTGAATGCTTGTATAAGACTAGGTCCTGAAGGCGGCTGCCAAAGCACTAGGCAGAGAAGGGCGAGCCAAAAAGGAAAGAAAAGAAAATCCAAGCCAAAAACACTTCCACTGGAAGTGAGTCAGCAAAGCAAAAATCCAAATCACACACAGAAGTCAAAGGAAAATGAGAAACAGGCAACTGAAACAACAATTGGGCTGTTGTTTTACTCTGAGACTCATTTTATTGAACAGTCTGGCTATAACTTGTGGATTTAGGATGCTCAGAGGACTCAAGAGCAAGATCTGCTTCCACAAGCATGTAAGAAATGACAATATATATTTAAATTAAACATGCACAGCTATAAAAGAACAGATGGTCAGGAAAGTTACCAATTAAAAATCTTGGAAGTGATTAATACAGTTTTTAGTAAAAATACAATAAATGGTAGAAATTTTACACTGGACACAGTTTTGAAAAAAGAATTGGGGCTGGGTGTGGTGGCTCACACCTTGGTATCAAAAGTTGCCTTGGGAGGAGTGCACAGAGCTTAGATTGGGGAGTTCCCAGGACCACCTGAAGCACAGGTAGGAGCCTGGCACTTCAGCCAGGCTGATTGTTGGATAATTCTATCACTGGGTTGTTGGATAATCATTTCATTGGTCTGTTGGAGAATTCAATCATTGTCTTGTGGGGGCGGAGTCTCTCTGCTAGCTGGTATAAAGGTGGGCCTGTTGCCACTGTGAGACTTGAGTGCACAGAGCTTAGATGGGGGATTTCCCAGGACCACCTGAAGCACAGAATATCAGGGCCGGGCTAAACAAGGCATATCCCCACCCCACTCCCCAACTGGAATTGCTGAGGGAGTGTCCAAGTGGATTCTTTGGAGAGCCTTCAGAACAGAAAGGGAAGAGTGAGTTAGACTTCCAATAGAAAGCCTAAAACTTAGACAAGTCAACACTCCATAAACAAGGAGAAAAACCAACCAAACAAACAAACAAACAAACAAACAAGGAAGGAAGGCATCTGAAGGAGGCAAGCAAAGCAAGCCTTCAACACAGTGAAGAGGCTTTTGGGATTTGTATTGGAATACAGGCAAAGAGAAACCCACATGCCAGGGACACAACGAAGGGACAACATGGGAAAGGTGCAGGATAATTCCACACCAAGCTCTACCAACTCTGTGGGAGATTCCTACAGTGGGATCACCCTGGGAGTGACCCAGGACACGGATCTTAGAGAAACAATTGCAGACATATTCAAAGAAATCCTGCATATGGCTTTGGATTTCTTCGAATATGTCTGCAATTGTTCCTCTAAAAAAAAAAAAAGCCATGTACAGGAAACACACAGCCAACATCATCCTAAATGGAGAAATGACAGAAGCATTCCCCTTAAAGGTAGGAACTCAGCAAGGCTGCTCCCTGTCACCACTCTTCTTCAATATAGTGCTTGAAACACTTGCTATGGCAATAAGGCAAGAAAAGGAAGTTAAAGGAGTTCTAATTGGAAAAGAGGAAGTCAAGCTATCCCTTTTTGCTGATATGATTGTTTACCTAAGGGATGCTAAAAACTCCACCAGAAAACTCCTAGAAATGATTAAGAGTTTTAGTAATGTGGCAGGATACAAAATTAACCTAAAAAAATCAGTACCCAGCCAGGCGTGATGGCACTCGCCTTTAATCCTAGCACTTGGGAGGCAGAGGCAGGTGGATCTTTGTGAGTTCAAGGCCAGCCTGGTCTACAGAGTGAGTTCCAGGACAGCTGGGGCTACAGGGAGACCCTGTCTCGAAAAGACAAAAACAAAATCAGTAGCCTTTCTTTACAACAACAACAAGCAACTGAAGAAGGAATACAAGGAGACCTTCCCACTCACAGTAACTTCAAAAACAATAAAATACCTCGGAACAAACCTAACCAAAGACACCAAAGATCTCTACAGAAAAAATTTAAACCTTTGAAGAAGACATCAGAAGATGGAAAAACCTCCCNAACAAGCAACTGGAGAAAGAATTCAAAGAGACCTTCCCACTCACAATAGCCTCAAAAACAATAAGATACCTAGGAACAAACCTAACCAAAGACACCAAAGACCTCTACAACAAAAATTTTAAACCCTTAAAGAAAGAAATTGAAGAAGACCTCAGAAGATGGAAAAACCTCCCATGCTCATGGATTGGGAAAATTAACATTGTAAAAATGTCCATTTTACCAAAACTCTTGTATAGATTTAACGCAATCCCAATCAAAATCCCCAAGAGTTTCTTCACAGGCTTGGAAACAAAAGTTCTTAAATTCATTTGGAAAAACAAAAGACCCCGAATAGCCAAAACAACCCTGAGTGAAAAGAGCTACACAGGGGGGATCTCTATACCAGACTTCAAACTATACTACAGGGCTATAGTCATAAAAACAGCCTGGTACTGGCACAAAAACAGACCTGTTGACCAATGGAACAAAACTGAAGATCCAAACTTGAGCACATACAATTTCAGCCATCTGATATTTGACAAGGGGGCCAAGAAGACACAATGGAGGAAAGACAGCATCTTCAGGAAGTGGTGTGGGCAAAACTGGATCACCACTTGTAGAAGAATGAAATTAAACCCCTTTGCTATTATGAAGAGAGCTGCAATAAACATGGCTGTGCATGTATCTCTCTGTGGTAATATGAGTCCTGTGGGTATATACCCAGGAGTGGTATAACTGGGTCAGGTGGCAAGCTCATTCTGAGTCTTCCAAGCATTCCCCACACTGCTTTCCATAGTGGCTATACGAGTTTACATTCCCACCAGCAGTGGATGCGTGTTCCCCTTTCCCCACAACCTCTCCAGTACTTGGTATCATTTGTTTTCTAGATCCTAGCCAGTCTTATCAGAGTAAGACGATATCTTAAAGTGGTTTTAATTTGCATTTCCTTAATGATTAGCGACATTGAACACTTTTTAAGATGTTTCTCAGCCATCTACTTGCTCACTTCTGGGGCAGATCAGAAACAGAGACGCATGCTCATTGGGCTTTCTACATTATCTCCTTTTTATTCAGTCTGGGGCACAAGGGATGGCATCACCCACTTAAACGTGGGTCTTCCCTCCTCAGTAAATCTCCAGAAATGCACTTGAAGACATGTCCAGAGGTGTGTCTTCTAGGTCATTCTAAACCCAGTCGAGGTAACAATGAAGGTTAACTATCACACCTGTTAGGGACATCTGAGTTGTTTCTAGTTAGGGGCTATTATGAATATAGCTTATACGAACTTTCCAGTTTAAGTCTTTGTGTGTACCTACATGTTCAGTTTTCTTGGTTAAACACCTAGGAGTGGACTTCCAGGCCCATTTGTAAATATATGCTTAACCACATGGTCAACTTCACATTACTGTTACAAATATCTGAGATATAAGCTTTATAAAGAGGAATGGTTTATTTATTAAATAAACCATTACCGATCCATTACTGATCCATTACTGATTGGCCCAGTTGTTTTCAGACCTCAGTGAGGCAGCAGGCTTTAGCAGGGAGTGCATAGCAGAGCTGCCCACTTCTTGGCCAGGACGTAAAAGTAAGGAAGAGAAATATCCAGTGTCCCACTATCTCCCAACTCTTAAATTTCAATTGCCTTCCAATAGTACCATGAGCTACAGACCACATTCCAGATATAACTGCAGTACCAAGTTAACAAGGGATGGCTCAACTCTTCCAAAGTGGTTACATTCCTATCAGAAATGTCTGTACATTCCAGTTACCATGTATCCTTCCTATTATTGCTTCTTATGGGTGCTCTTTTTATTTTTATTTTTACTTTTTGGTATCTATGAGGTGGTACTTCATTTTAGCTTTGTCATGTCCCTAAAGACATCGAGCATCTTTTTCATGTGTTTTTTCAAACTTATGAACTTTTATTTGATACATTATTCTTTAATAATACTTTTTTAAAAACTATTTCAACTATTTTTATTATTTTTATGTGTACGAATATATTGCCTGCATGCATGTAAGAGCATCTGTGTTGTACAATACCCACGCAGAGGTCTAAAAAGGGTATCAGATCATCTGGAACTGGAGTTATGGATGGTTGCTAGCCACCATGTGGATACTGGAATTCAAAAGTGGGTCCTCTGCAAGAGCAACCAGTGTTCTTAACCACTGAGCCATCTTTCCAGCCCCAGCAATATTTCTTATTAAAACAAAAATATCTGTAGCATACTCAATGGATAGGGTGATACATTTAAGAAGATTATAAAACATGGCCAATGCCTTTATCTAATATGAAATAACCCGCTGAAATAATTCAGAAATGATCAGGAAGATGAATGTTAGACATATGGACAAGTGTTGTTACTTAAGAAAATGAGTATTCAGTGGCTAGAGAGATGGGTCAGTGGTTAAGTACATATACTACTCTTGCAGAAGACCTGAGTTCAGTTCATAGAACCCATGGTGCAATTGTCTCACAACTGACTGTGAGGTATTCAACAACTCTGGCCTCTTTGGGAACCTGAACACACATAAACATAACAACACACACATGCACATAGACATAAAAAATGAATTCTTTAAAAAATTGTGTGTATATATGTGTGTTTCTCTATGTGTGTATGCAATGTATGTGTGAGTGCCCAAAGAGGCCGGATCTAGAGGGTGTTAGATCCCCTGGAGTTGGAGGCTCAGGTGATTATGAGCAACTCAGTATCTGTGCTAAGAACCAAACTTGGGCCTTCTGCAAGAGCAGGATGTATTGTTAACCTCTGAGTCATCTCTCCAGCCCTCAAACCACATCTTTAAAAAATTAATAGTCATTAATCTCTTTAACATAGATCAGGAAAAATAATTAAGAACAATCTTATCTTTTCATGTGTTTTTGCCTCTGTGTATCTTCTTTGGTAAAGTATCTGTTCAGCTCTTTTGCTCGTTTTTTTTTTTTTTGTCTTTTTGAGACAGGGTCTCCCTGTAGCCCCAGCTGTCCTGGAACTCACTCTGTAGATCAGGCTGGCCTTGAACTCACAAAGATCCGCCTGCCTCTGCCTCCTGAGTGCTAGGATTAAAGGTGTGTGCCACCATGCCCAGCTTTTTGCTCATTTTTTAATTGAATTGCTGTCCTCGTATTTTTAAATTGTCAAAATTATATGTTCTAGGTAAAGCGTTCTTTTCTCTGAGATATTTATGGTGGCTGTTTCTTCCCAGTTTTTTAATATTCTTAACAATATCTTTGGCTAAACAGAAGAATTTAATCTTGACGAAATACTATCATTTTAAATGTTTTATTGCTTAAGCTTTTTGTATTCTAAGAAATATTTAGTATTTCAAGATCTTAAACATTTTCTCTAAACATTTCATAATTTTGGCTTCCATCTTTAGCTCTGTCTCATTTTACATCTCAGCATTGGTCAGTGGGCTCTGGTTAATGCAGGGACTCATAACTCATCTAAATGCCAAGTATAAGTAACTATGAGTCCTCAGCTGCAAATGTGTCATCTATACTCACCCTCCCCATCCAAGGCTCAGAGACCATCACAGAAGAGTGGGTAGAAATAATGTAAGAGCTGGATAAAGAGAGCTGTGACATGCTGACTTCTGGGCATGGCATGGCTGTTGAATGCATCAACTCACAGCAGCTGTGGTTACCTACATAGGACCTGCACAACAGCAAGCAATCAAGATCCAACATGGATGGGGAGGGACTCCAGAGGCCCCATGTTTGGTGGAGGAGATACCGACAGTGAATGGTTGCTGAGGGAGGGAGAGTCACTCTCCTTTGGGAACCTGGCTGTTAGTAGGTTACCCATATGTCAGGGGGTGGCCATCCATACATATATGAGCAGCACTTACTGGACTCAGGAGTTAGCAGTAACAAAAAAAGAAGGCCATAAAACTGGAAGAGAGGTGGGGTGAGAGTACTAGGGGGACTGGGGAGAGGTAATGCTGAATGAGTATGATCAAACACATTACATAAATGTTCAGAATGTTCTAAGAATGTTATATTTATAAAAATGTAAAATTTTAGAAAAATAATTTTTGTGATGATGTTAGGTAGAGGCTAAGATTCGTGATTTTTTTTCAATACATATATCCAATGGTTCTGACATGGTTTTGAAAACACTATTAGTTTCTATGACTTTATCACTACCTAAACTTAGTCCCTCAAATGTTTCTTTATCTCATTTAAAAATCAAGTTGTGGAGCTAGAGAGATAGCTCAGCAGTTAAGAGCACTAACTGCTCTTACAGAGGACCTGAGTTTGATTCCCAGCAACCACATGGTGTCCAACAACTGGTTCATAACTCCAGTTCCAGATCTGATGTCCTCTTCTGACCTCCTCAGGCATTGTACAACACAAGTGCACCTAACTTCATGCAAACAATACACTTATACACATAAAAATTGTATATATACATAAATAGAAAAAATTGAGATAATAAAGAAAAAATCATGTTGTAGGTCTTTACTGATTTATTGAAGTTCTACTAGATAAGTGAAATTAGTTCTCTGATTATGAAATGAATTATTGATATTGCCAGCCTTTATTTGCCTTTTAATTTAATTTAATTTAATTTAATTTTTTTGTCATTTTTGAGAAAGGGTCTCCCTGTCTAGGCGAGTTCCAATAGTCCCAGCTGGCCTAGAAATCACTATGGAGACTAGGCTGGCCTTGAACTCACAGACATCCACCTGCCTCTGCCTCCCAAGTGCTGGGATTAAAGCCGTGCACCACCACACCCAGCCTCATTTAATTCTTATAACAGCCCAGTAAAGGTAACATCAAATTGAAAATCAGATATCAAATAAAAAGTGAATATTTGAAATAGAATCCTATTTAGATTCTAAGTTCTGTGTTCTTTCTCCTAAGCCACAACTGCAGAGAAACTATGATTCTTTTTAATCCCCTAATTTCTTTTTTTTAATAAATTTATTTTTATTTTTTTAACAACTCTAGACCCATGTCCCCCCCACATTCCCCCACCCCACCAGAGCTCATGCATTCTGCCAAACATGCCTTTCATCTCTTTCTCAGTCTTTCTCAATATTCTCCATGAGAAAGTTGACTGTTTTGAGCAGAAGTTCATCGTTTCAGTTAGTTCTTCGATGCAGCCCTTTCTATTGTTGTTGTTGTTGTTGTTTCCAATATGCATCACTCCCAAGTGCTTTGTACAAAAGCTCAGGGGGCCATACACAAGAAATACTTAGAACTAGGTAATTGGCACTAGCATCCACAGATGAGGGATACCATTGCCTTTTAATTTTATATTTGGTAATTTTAGCATGCAAAAATTTTATATGCAATCAAATAAAATACTCTTTTCCTTTAAGATTTATTAATTCTAAGATTATTTTAAATTTCTTCATAATTTTTCTAGTATTTTTAGTATCAATTTTGAAAAACAATTTCTCTGTTGTCCATATAATTTTACTGAAGCACTTATGTTTTTCCTACTGATTTGAGATTCTACCTGTATCATATATCAAATATGCATGAGCTATTTCTGGATTTTATGTTTTGCCCATTAATATGCATATTATGTCATGTAATAGTACCATTATTACTATAATTCTATATGAAGTTCTAATATCCCAGAGGGCTAGGTAACTTTCTTTATTACTCCATTATCAGACTTTGGCTACTGATGCTTATTAATTTCATATAAATTAACAATGGAGTTAATCTAAGGAGTTTCCTGTTCACTTGTGGGTTTTGTTGTTTGTTTCTTTCTCTGGAGTTTTTGGTTGGTGTAGTGGTGAGGCTTTTGTTTGGTCTTAGTTTTTTGTTTGTTGTTTATTTTCATTTCACCATGCTGGGGATTGAATCCAGTCCTTGAACACTGGTACGTTTTCCTCCAGTGAACTGTATCTGTAGCTCAGTTTAGCTAGGTTTTTTGTTTGTTCTTGTTTTGTTTTGTTTTGTTTTGTTTTTTGTTTGAGACAGGGTTTCCCTATAGCTCCAGCTGTCCTGGAACTATGTAAACCAGGCTGGCCTCCATCTCACAGAGATCCATCTGCCCCTGCCTCCAGAGTGCTGGGATTAAAGGTGTGCACCGCTCAGTCTGGGTTCAATTTACTTAGGTTTTAAAAGTCTATTAGCGGGGCTGGAGAGATGGCTCAGTGGTTAAGTGCACCAACTGCTCTTGCAGAAGACCCGGATTTGATTCCCAGCACCCACATGGCTGCTAATAACTGTCTTTAACTCCAGTTCCAGGGGAATCCGACGCCCTCTTCTGACCTCCTCGGCATTGCACAACACGTGTACACCAACCTACATGCAGACAGTACACTCATACACATAAAAAAAGTCTATTAGCAATTTTACTGGAGTAATAATTAATTGATTAGCATAAGACAAATTAAGTTATTGTGGTGATGAGTTTTTATCAAAATTGTGCTATATTTTTTTAATTTCTCCAAATACATTGGCAATAAAAATACATAAAACAAATTAAATTTACATAGATAGATAGATTATGGAAGTACTTATCCATTCCTTTCCATTGAAAGTTTTTTTTAATTTTGCAGAGATAATTCCTAGAGAGGGAAAATGAGAGTGGCAAAATCCTGAGAATTGTCAAGTCTGAATGAAAAATATATAAATTGTTCATTATATCATTCTGGTGACCCTTGAGTTTATTCTTTTCAAAATAAACTGAAAAAAAAAAAAAGATGAAACTTCGGATGGTGATAGTATGAGTGCCCTTGTGATGTTGCAGGGAATACAGGATTAGTGAGCAATTTGGTATGTTCTTAGACTCTTAGAGCTAATTATATAGTTTACATGTTAAAGATACTAAGCTAGGGATATAGCACATTGGTAGAGCCTCTGTCTAGCATGTCCAACACCCTCGATTCAGTACCCAGCACTGGGAAGAACAGGGGGCAAGGAGGATGAAAACACAAGCTTCGATAAGGAGAGAGAGAGAGAGAACAGTATACCAAAAGCCCAATTTGAAAAATAGAAATTTGCTGAAAAATGAATAACCACAATAAACAAACTAATTAAATACATCTGTTTAAAAAGATTATCTGATGAGACTTATAAACAGAATCCAGACATATGCTAAGTATTATGCCCGTTTAAGCTACATGTAAACTGAAAATCAAAACAAGAAAAATACATCAAGACTGGCACATCATATAAATTCTTATGGAAACAGAGCTGGGCGTGATGGCCCACTCCGAGAACTGCAGCACTTGGGATTCAGAGGCAGGGGGATCAGGAATTCAGGCTACGTATCTAGTTTAAAGACAACCTGGGCTACATAAGACACTGTCTCTGTCAGGTCTTAGTTGGGTCCTGTCCTGGAACCGACTGGGCTGAGGAAAGGTAAGTGCGCCCCCCAGCCTCCTCAGTTCCCAGAGACACTCAGACACAGTGGGGAGTCCAGTCAAGCAGGTTCTCACTTTATTGCCAACAGGGCAGTGACTTATATATAAAACAGCCACAAAAGGCATTTAGGCACAAAAGCAAATGACCAATGTTCCTGCAGCCCCTCTGACCCTCTCAGGCAGATTGGTGTACACGGCTGACAATTGTGGCTGACAATTGTAATTCATGCAGCTTGTCCTTATCTTTCCCCAACCAGAGATTTTGGCAAACAACCCGGGTCCCTCCTCCTTTACCTCCTCTCAGTGCCATCTTGACCTGGCTGGTCAGGTGGTCCCCATCGGTCTCAACAAAAGAAAACCCCTTTGCTATCACAGAATTAACAGCAGAGGAAAAGAAAACATAGGACGAAAAGCCTTCTAAGAATAAAAACTGACATACACAAATGATCAAATGCCCTTATATTGTTTTCTATTTCCAGCAGCAAAACCTATTACTCCCAACAAGCATACCAATATAGGGCAGTATTAACAACCTGTTCATATTTTCCAGCATGATAAGCACAAAGGAAAATAATTGTGATCTTTTTGCAGTTTGATTTCAGAGCCTATCTTCTCTCAAATAGCAGAAACCACAGAATAAAATGCAGTTTGTAGCCCTCAGCCCTGGGAGGCAGATCCTGTAGTCCTCTGAGAGGCCAGGGGACACTGAGTTGCAGTAGTGACAAGAGGAAGCAAGAGAAGAGACCAAAGCTGACAGGGAGGAAGCCCAGCTCCCTGGAGCCATCTGATCAGCCAGCCCAGCCTCGGAGGTGGACATCTGCTCATGTGGAACAGATTCCAATTAACTCTCAGTGGCTTATTTAATCTCTCTACAGCACAGTATTTACTTTGTACACAATCACCACCAAAGCTGTTCAGTGCCCCAAGGCAGCAAACAATAATAATTCTATTTCAACTCTGTCTGAAGGACTAAGTACCCTTTAGTTTCACATGAAGCTTTCATTAATAACCCAGCTGAAATTAGGTATACTTAGCAATTTCCAGAGAAGACTCTGATATGTTTTCCCTTGAAAACAAAGAAAGAAAAAGATGGCTTCCATAAAATTTGGTAAAATGTTACTGAAAATGTGATTAACAATTCTTTGAATTCTTTGAATTCCTTCAAGACCACTGAGTGGCAAATCCATGCTGCAGACTTTCATTCTCACTGCGTTCTTAGAGCTAATTCTCCAAACAACCTACAATCTAGGTAGAATTATTGTCCTCCTTTTACAGATGATCAAACTGAGTGCTGGAAAGGTCAAATGACTTATCTGATGCCAAATGCTAACAAGCGTACTTGCAATTCAAATCCATACTAATGAGCTCACAGAGCTAAACTGGAGGGAAGCCTCTTTGCATAGCATCAGCAATGTGCTAGAGACTGAAGGCTGCAGAGTTGGAGAAGCCAACCATCCCCGAGGGATGGGTTAGGGGTTAAGCATTGTTAGGCAAAGCACACTGAAGAATGTAATTTCATGTTAAGTTTTTTTTGTCTTTTTGAACCAGGGTCTTTCTGTAGCCCCAGCTAGCCTAGAACTCACTATGTAGACCAGGCTGGCCTTGAACTCATAGAGATCTGCTGCCCCTGTATCCTGAGTGCTGGAATGAAAGACATGTGCCCCCATGCCTGGCTCATGTTGGATTTCTGTTGTAAACTTTGTTTTCCTTTTCCTGTTACTGAAGCTGTCAGGGGTGAGCTGTTCCACGCCTGACTGACAGCTGCCGGATCCTTTTTCTGTGCTCAGCTACCAGAGTGGCTATTAAGGAGCCCAACTAGGAGATTACTTCAGGACTGGCAAGGACAGACCGTGGATGGAGACAGCTTCTGTTGTCTCCTGGTTCCCAGATCCAGTGGGGCTGGGGATGATTTGTGCGACTCCTGAAGCCATCCCATCAGAGGCGGTGGCAGATCCAACTTCAGCCCCACTGTTTGTGGTGGCAATCGTGGGACCTATCAGTCACGTAGCTATTGCTTCTACAAGTCTTCCAGCTGTTGTCATGACAGCTGCAGCTGCTCTACCATCTATTGGCTGCTGAGGGATTCACTTGCCCAGCCACAGACACCTGAAGGTTTCATTCCAACAATAGAAACCACAATAGATTCGTGGCCATGACCTCAACCATGGCTTTTGTTCTGAAAAACTTCATTGACTCAGAGCCACTTCAGGTGTTCTGAAACAGCTCTAAGAAACTACTTCAGCCATGGCGGCATCACATGATTCCACCCATAGCCATTCCAGAAGTCTCCGCAAACCCTCAGTCAGGTTGAGCACTGATTCCATTCATGAGAGCTGGAATAAGCAGACTCAGTACAGTGGGCACAGACTGCATGACTAAGCAGAAAGTTTGTGGTTGGCAGAGAAGAGGCTGTGCCTTGGGTGACGGAGGCCTTCCTCCTGCACGACCCCATGGGCTGCAGCACTAGGCCTCCGCAAAGCCTCCTGTGAGTGGTCTTATTGTCTGTTAGTGGTCTTTCTCAGGGGTAAAGCAGGCTGAACTGATAGCAGAAAGAGTATCAATTTTCAGGGCTACCCTAGGCATGCCAAAGAATAGCAGGAGGGCAGTGGGAGAGTCCCAGAGAATGGCCCCAAGACTGAGGAAGATGAGACTTTGGAGGACTGCAGAAGTGTGCTGAAAAGTTGAAACTCTGTGGAGAACTGAGACAAAGGCCAAAGGTCAGCCAAGAGCCAAGACTGTGGAGAGTGAAAGACTGAGGAGTGGAGACTCTGGAAGCTCTGCACGGCCCAGCCACTGAGGAGCACGCCAAAGCCTGGAAGAGTTGCAAGCTCTGGCTGCTGAGGCATAGCAGAGCTGAAAAGCAAGAGCAGAGTCCCACTACCCTGAGCCCAGCGGCTGCTACTAATGCACCTGTACTTTGCGAAGCCACAATTTCCATCCAGGCACGGCAAAGAAGCCTTGGCTGACAGGTAACAATAATGAACATACTTCTTCCTGTTAGTCTAGATTATTTAGGAAATGTGTATGTGATAAAGAGTTTTAGGAGAAAAGTCACAAATATAACTAATAGTATCAGAAGCTTCAAATTCAACATGGCTTTATGTTTAAAGTCCTGGAGGGAATTGGACTGTAGGGTACATTCCTCAACACAATTAAAGCCATATACAACAAATCCACAGACAACATTATCCTAAATGGGGAACTTAAAGTCAGGAATCCGGCAAGGCTGCCCCCTATCCCCACCCCCTTCTCCTTTTTTGGGGGGGTGTCTTTTCTTTTTTTAATTTTTTTTTTTGTCTTTTTGAGACAGGGTCTCCCTTTAGTCCCACCTGGCCTGGAGCTCACTATATAGACCAGGCTGGCCTTGAACTCACAGAGATCCTCCTGCCCCTGCCTCCCAAGTGCTAGGATTTTAAACTTTTTCATACATCATACATCATTTCTCAATCCAATTTAGACTCATTTCCTCTTCCATGACCCCACCCCACCAAAGTTCACTGATTCTGCCATACATGTGTAGCATCTTTTTCTGAGTCTTTCCAGAGTTTTTTTCAAAGCAGAGGATTATTGTTTTGGGGAGAACTTCACTGTTTTTTGTCCCAGTGCAATGTATGCATATATATATATATACATATATATGTGTATATATGTATATATATATGCATATATATATGTGTATATATGTACATGTATATATATATATATATATATATCACCTATACTAAAATTATGTCATCTGAAAACAAACTGTGTGTTATTTCCAAATCATATTTCAGGATTCACATTTTTCCATTTTGATTTTATAGTACTCTAAAATATGCATACATACCCTCCAGCCATATACCAAAATTCCAAACTCTTAAAATAAATGGTAGGTTAATTCTAGAACCTATTAAGGGATTCACAATATAGGAGCACAGTTGTTTTCAGATCACAAGGAATGTAACATTAACATTGCTCAGTTTGCCTTACAACTAGTTACTTGGTGCCAGCATCCACAGATGAGGGATACCATTCCTCATTTGTTTTTCTGGGACTGTGTTACTTCACTTGCCATAATGGCTTCTAGTTCCATCCATTTACCTGCAAAGTTCATGATGTCATCTTTCTTTACCGCTGCATAGAACTCTATTGTGTAGATGTACCACATTTTCTCTATCCACTAGTCAGTTGGGGGGCATTTGGGTTGGTTCCAGCTCTTCAGTATTGTGAAGAGAGCTGCAATAAACATAGATGTGCATGTATCTCTAAGGTTGGATGAGTCTTGTGGGTATATACCCAGGAGTAGTATGAGGTCAGGTGGTAAGCTCATTCTGAGTCTTTTAAGGGTTCTCCACACTGCTTTCCATAGTGGTTGTATGAGTTACATTCCCACCAGCAGTGGATGAATGTTTCCCTTTCCCCACAACCTCTCCAGTATTTGGTATCATTTTTTTTTTCATCCTAGCCAGTCTTATCAGAATGAGATGATATATAAATGGTTTTAATTTGCATTAATTTGCATTCCTTAATTGTTAGTGACATTGAACACTTTTTAGGATGTTTCTCAGCCATCTCTATTTCTATTTCCTCACTTGTAAAGTCTCTGTTCAGCTCTTTTTTTTTTTTTTTTGGTCTTTTCGAGACAGGGTCTCCCTATAACCCCAGCTGTCCTGGAACTCACTGTGTAGACCAGGCTGGCCTGCCTCTGCCTCCCGAGTGCTAGGATTATAGGCATGTGCCACCACGCCTGGCTTCTGTTCAGCTCTTTATTCCATCTTTTGAGTGAGTCACTTGTTTTCTTAGTTCTTTGTTTTTTGAGTAGTTTATATATTCTGGATGTTAATGCTCTGTCAGGTTTCCTCCCACACTGCGGGATTTCTCTTCACTTCCCTGATTGTTTCTTTTGATGTACAGAAGCTTTTAAGTTTAATGAGGTCCCATTTGTCAATTTTTGACCTTAATTCCTGCACAGCTGCTGTCTGTTATAGAAAGTCTTTTCCTATGTCTATGTCTTGTAGGTTGCTGCCAACTTTCTTCTATCACCTTCAGACTTTCAGGTTTCATGTTGAGGTCTTTGATCCATCTGGAGTTGATTTTTGTACAGGGTGAGAGGTAGGGGTTTAATTTTATTCTTCTACAAGTGGTGATCCAGTTTTGCCAACACCACTTGCTGAAGATGCTGTCTTTCCTCCATTGTGTCTTCTTGGCCCCCTTGTCAAATATGAGGTGGCTGAAATTGTATATGCTCAAGTTTGGATCTTCAGTTTTGTTCCATTGGTCTATAGGTCTATTTTTGTACCAGTACCAAGCTGTTTTTATGACTATAGCCCTGTAGTATAGTTTGAAGTCTGGTATAGAGATCTCCCCTGTATTGCTCTTTTCACTCAGGGTTGCTTTGGCTACTCTGGGTCTTTTGTTTTTCCATATGAAATTAAGGATAGTTTTTCCAAGCCTGTGAAGAAACTCTTGGGGATTTTAATTGGGATTGCATTGAATCTGTATATTAATTAATTTGGGTAGAATGGATATTTTTACTATATTAATTTTCCCAGTCCATGAGCATGGGAGGTCTTTCCATCTTCTGATGTCTTTTTCAATCTCCTTCTTCAGGGGTTTAAAACTTTTGTTGTAGAGATCTTTGGTGTCTTTGGTTAGGTTTGTTCC
>VZQC01011088.1:31095-151590 GCA_009823505.1 Rhizomys pruinosus
AGGAGGGGAGAGAGGAGGAGAAGGAGGAGGCGGCCTAACGTGGAAATTATTACAAAACTGTAGCTGTTTCAAAGTTTTCAAAGAATTGATTGGCTTCCATTGTCACCTTCAGAGTCTACGTATGAAGGGAAACACTGACACTTTTCAGTGTTTGCTCTGCCTCCCGTGGCACAGCTGCATCCTATTTATCAATGTCTGCATACATGCAGAGAAATGAAAACAGGCCATGCTTGCCACAGGCCACAAACCACGTTTCCTTTTATCTGGCTCTGCCTAGCGCTAGAAGCGTACATCTAATGGAAGCAATCACTCACCGGTGGGTTTAGTGTTTGATGTTTCTGTTTGAAAGCATTCACTCAAAGAATCACTATGAAAGAATATCGTGGTACCTCTTAAATTCTTCAACAAGAGATTTTTTTTAAAGCATCAAATATATACCTGGCAATTCTGAGCCAGATTACTTTCACTGTTATTAATGTTTTTAATAAAATAAGCATCCTTAGAACATAAGCAATCCTTTAGAGCATCTCTCCTCTTTAAGCATCATTGTAAATGATTCTGCTATATCAGGGCAGCACTGCAAAGTGCCACATGCTTTATCCTCAGAATAAAGAGTTGCCCACTGCAGTTCCCATGGAGCTAAATATACACAATTCAGGTCTGTGCCTTGTTATCCCAAAATGTATTCTCTATAGGAAATGTGCTTGAATGAATTATATCCACATATCACTTTTTCAAAGACTTATTTGATCTTTCCTTTAGGAAATCTTTTGCTAAAACATTATTGAAAAATGCAAAAGACATTGAATTGAACCCTTTCTCCTTGTTCAGTTTTTTTGTTTCTTGGAAGAATGAGGGTGGGCAGGGCCAGGAAGTAACAATCATTAAGCTGGGGGGTGCGGGGAACCCCATGAGGCGGGGGGCAACAAAACTCCTTATTGAACACAAAGAATATTATGAATAATCTAAACTTGGCATATTAGGGAATAGGCTTGTAATTTTCAGCAGTAAAGAAAGGTGTTTACAAAAGTAAAAGTGGCAAAATAGAATAGAATTCTGAAAATTGCCCCCAGTTCCTCTCACATTTATTTAAAAATTAATAGCATAGAAAAAAGGGTTTTGTTCAGAGATTTTATCCAAAATAGTCTAGGTGGGAGGCATTAACATTCTTGACTATTAAATGCTAGTTACTTTTGGTGGCAAAAAGCAAGGAACAAATCAATAGCTAATCACATGTTAAAAGAACAGTAAACTCTTTGAAGTTGTTCTTGAAGAGGCATTGGCTGTCTAATTAAAGAGAGCTTTTTGAAAGAAAAAGAAGAGGAAGGGGAGGAAAACAATGCTGAGCAAAGCCCCGTTATTAAAAGTGGAGAAGCCAATTCAAACTTCGGGTCCCACGTACCTTGTCTCTCAGGAACTCCTATTCTGACATGTTCTAAATTACATGGCACCTCTGACTGGGAGCCATAGGCTAAGATGGGCCAAACCCAGGAAGAGATGGAGACCAATTGCACTCAGAACCCTTTTAGCACCAGCTTAAGGAATACATTTAGCTGAGGTGATTGCATTAAAAGTGTCTGGTCAAGGAAATAGCCCAAAGATTGAGTTTGTTTTTGCTGTCCCTTCACAATGAAGTATATGAAGATTTTTTTTTTTTTTGGTCTTTTCGAAACAGTGTCTCCCTGTAGCCCCAGCTGTCCTGGAATTCGCTCTGTAGACCAGGCTGGCCTTGAACTCACAAAGATCCGCCTGCCTCTGCCTCCCAAGTGCTAGGATTAAAGGCATGCGCCACCACGCCCGGCCTTATATGAAGATTTTTATATCCATACATATACTTATATAAGTTTCAATATGCATAATGCCCATTCAATTTTATAAAGTAAATTTTAATCAGTCACGTGTATTTTCTGCACTCTAAAGGCCGAAAGGCTCGAAAGAGTAATATGATGCAGTAGCAAGAAATACCATACACAAACAATGTCTTACCAAAGATAAACATGACCCAGATTATTTCTGTATATCTGAGGCTGAACCAAGCCATTTACCTTTCTGAAAATTTTCAATTAACTGCTAAGCAGAAATGGAAGCTTCAGCCTCTGCCAGAAGGAGGCTTCTTCTTGTCTAGCCTTGGCCAAGATCTTAACATTCCCCAACAGCAACTAAAAACCTCAAATCAACATAAACATCTCTATCCTTGCTAAAGCCTTATGTCTACAAACTTGAATATAAATAATACTGAGTGACCAATAAGTTAAAACCAGTCCTTCAACTTTCCAGTGTCTGACATTGTTAGCCTTGATTGTATTTTTCACTTTATTTAATTATGAAAGCAAATGAAAAGTCTCACCTTGTGATGACCAAATTCACTCAAAATACTTCCCAGTTTTCTAGTGTTGCTATGTGGCTTTCGGGCAGCCACAGCTGGATGGGGATCCCGCCAATCTATGGACACACGGTGATGCCAGAGGCGCTCGCTCTCCAGAACATGAGCTGACTTGACACTGGGATCAAAACGATGCACTTCACATCCGCCGTTGGCCATGCTCACCTCAAAGTGGGTGTCATCACTTCCCAGCCTGGAGACAAGAGGAAGGAAGTCAAAACAGCCCATAGTGAAGCAATGCGCTGGATGGACAAACTGACAACTCCAATGTTCTTAGTCATATCAGCTTTCTGTTTAATACGTACCCAATGTAATTATTTTTTGGTCTTTTCGAGACAGGGTCTCCCTGTAACCCCAGCTGGCCTGGAACTCACTCTGTAGACCAGGCTGGCCTTGAATTCACAAAGATCCGCCTGCCTCTGCCTCCCGAGTGCTAGGATTAAAGGTGTGTGCCACCATGCCCAGCTCCCAATGTATATGTTTAATGAACTTTCTTACACACACACACACACACACACACACACACACACACACCATACTGCAGCCTTTAGACAAAAGAAAAATTCTCAGATAAACATGGACCATAAAATCACATGGCTGATTTTTTAAAGTTGTAAATCACATTGGGGAACAGGACAAATATAAATACCCACTAGTCTGAAGATATTTTTTCAAAATATGCTAAAAGTATAATCCCCAGGATTAGTTCCCTTGAGGAGAGGTACATTCTTCTAATGAGCGAAGTTGTCTCCATTCTAATGGACATGGTGTTGTGTGTGAAATTGGACTGCAGCTGTGTTCTCTTAAATGGAGTGTGTTTTAAAACAGTGCAGTTAAAGAAAAAATGCAAATATGCATGATTCTACTCTATCCAGAGCACAAGAAGAGAATCTATACCTAAATTCACATCAACAGGAGGAAGGAATTATGAATTCTACTTCTTCAATATCCACTAGCTCGTGTATTGTGTAAACATACTTACAAACATTGAGCCTATGGAGAAATATTTCTTATTTCATATTTAGGGTAAAAATCATAAGCTGGGCATAGTAGGATATGCCTTTAATCCCACCACTGGGGAAGCAGAGGTAGGGGGAGCTCGGTGAGTTCTAGGCTAGCCTGGTCTACATAGTAAGACCTTATTTTTAAAAAAAAAAGAATCAGAATCATCACATTGACTAATGCACTAATTTGAATGAAAAGCATGAAATTAACCAAAAGATTTGATTCAAGAAGGATGAAAATGTATTTAAAACAGAGCATAATAAATTTAGGTTATTGTTCTAATAAAAAAAATAAATTAACCAAAAGAGAGTGAATTTTCAAAAATAATGATTAACACTTCTCTGCCCAAAATTTTATGAGTTTTTTTTGAGAGAGAGACAGAGAGAGACAGAAAGAGAGAGAAAGAGAGAGAGAGAGAGAGAGAGAGAGAGAGAGAGAGAGATTATTGCTATGGCTGGCTTTGAACTCTCAGTCTTCCTGCCTCGGTTTCCTGAATCCTGGAATTACAAGCATGTACAGCCATGCATGGCTCCAAAATTGTGATTGTGATTTATGAGATCAAAATCCTACAGAATGTCTCTGATATATTGGCCAAACTCAAATCTAGTGAAGAAATACTTTTTTTCTCTTAGACTACTATTACACAGTGTGACATAGTTTGGACATATCCAAGTACAGTAAATAACAACCATTTACATATTTTTGTTAACGAGAACAAGCTTACAGTGCAGAACTTGTCCACCTAGAACTCTGAAATAGTCTCATTTATCTTATTTTCTCCCTTCGCACTATTCCATTGCTCTTTTCATCACTGAATTCATTGACAAGACAATCAACCCTCTGATGTCCGTTACGTAAAGCTTATTCCATCCTCTTTACTAGAAAAAGCCAACACTCTCCTTTGTTCTACCTGAGAGATCTTGCCCATTTTCTACTTTCTACTGAACCCACACAGCTAACAATTCTTCCTTCCTTCCTTCCTTCCTTCCTTCCTTCCTTCCTTCCTTCCTTCTTTCCTTTGTGTCCATGTGCTCAGGATCAAATCCAGAGCCTTAAACATGCTAAGAAAGCACTCTACCACTGAGCTACATGCATACCCCTTAAACTAGTTTCTTAGAATTCTAGTTTCTACACATAAAAAAAAATCAAAGGTTAAGAAGCAGAAAAAATTAAAAATGAAAATTTCCCACCACTAGATATTTTAGTCATTAATTTCCAGAGATCAACAGGGTTAGTTGATGTTGTATGTCTTTCCAGGAATTTTCTACACATACAAAGGTGTTCTCTATTATAAATTATTAGAAGCCTCATATACACATATATGTTAATCATTAAATAATGAGAGTATTTTATAATACCTCAGATAAAACTACTTATAACTTGAAATTTTTATTAACTTATATTATTTTACTCAATTTCTTTTCTTTTTTCTTTTTTCTTTTCTTTTATTTATTTATGTGTAGGTCTGTGCACCCACGTCGTGCAATGCCACGGAGGTCAGAAGAGGGGGTCAGATTCCCCTGGAACTAGAGTTCTCCTGGAATTGGAGTTACAGATGGTTCTAAGCTGCCATGTGGGTGCTGGGGATCGAACCTGGGTCCTCTGCAAGAGTAGTCGGTGCTCTTAACCACTGAGCCATCTCTCCAGCCCCTCAATTTCTTTTCTATTAGTGTATTGTATTAGTCTGCTTTCTGTGACTATAAACAAAGTACTTGGAAGAATAACTTAAAGGAAATACTTATTTTGGCTCTTGTTTTCAGAGGTTTCTGTCCACTGCAGCACAAAAAGCAGGACAGTGTAGTTCACATTATGGTAAACAGGAAGAGAGTGGAGCAGTAACAGGAAGAGACCAAGGTAAAAGAAAGCCTCCAGGGACAAACCCCTAGTGACTTACTTCTTCCAACCAGGTCCCACCTTCCACAGTTCTACCGCCTCCCAATAGTCTTTTCAATATAGAATCCATCAATGGATTAATCCATTCATTAGGTCAAGACCTTATTATCTAATTGTCTCTGGGAATACTCTTACAGACACCCCTAGAGATGTGCTTACTAATCTCCTAGGTATTCTTCAATCCAATCAAGTTGACAATCAGGATTAGTCATCACAACTAGCACATATTAATTGTATAGAATAATGGATTCATTTTGGAATTTCTATTTCATTTAACCTTAGTATGAAAATATGCGCTGTTTTGGAATGTAGTAAACCACACTCATTTACCCAGTGCCTACGATACTTTCATTTATTTAATATGAGTTTCCTTCAGGCTTAGTTCAAATTAGCAATTTTTTTATCTCTTTGAGACAGGGTCTCTCTATAACCCCAGCTGGCCTGGAACTGGCATTGTAGACCAGGATGGCCTCAATCTTACAGAGATCCACCTGCCTCTGCCTCCCAAGTGCTTGGATTAAAGCCGTGTGCCACTATGCTCCCCTCTAAATGTTGACTTTTGTGGCAGGAGTAAAAACCAAGATGTTATACAACATGACCTGAAAGTAGTAAAAGCAGGAGTTGAGTCCATACCCTCCCTCACAACAGGTAAACCTGGGGCACAGGAAGATGGAAGAAGCATTCATCATCCCAAGAATCTCCGCCATTGCCGCTTAATAGATAGCAAAGCTGAATGGAGAAGTCACTGCGTTGACCTTTCTTGTTTCTGACTCTCTGATTTTGAGTGACAGACCTACAGAACACTGTCTTAAGTGAAAGAAAACTTTTAGGTAAGATCTGAAATCCTCAGAGTGTACAACACAATAGTGTCCACAGAGTGTCCAACCATAGCACATAGCCTTATTCTTACATATAAATGAATAATTACAGAATACTTTACATGAGCAAGGCACTCCACTGAGCAGGAGGGACAAGTAGATAAATGTAAGCATCCTTGAGATGAAGAGAGCAGCTTGAGCAAATAATTATAATGACAACTATCATTTATATAAATAAATATATGTAAGAAAAACCAGCTTTTTACTATTAATTTAACCACAATGAGAATTTACTCTGGCAACATTTGATAGAAATATTTTGCTTGAGGTTTTGTCCATAGAGCAAGATGTGTAGACTACATGAGTGACTTCCTTCTCAGGGTCTGAGACGACTGGTCCACTTTCCCTTCTCCAGTCTGTATTGCAGTCACCCAGAGAGGTAGAAAGAGAAGCAGCCATCACATCATCTTCTCATGGGTTTGCAGCCTGAAACTGCACACACCCCTCCCACTCGGGCCATCATTCACAGCTAGTCACAGGGCTACTGCAGCTTCGAGGAAGGCAGGGAAATCTAGGGGTCAGCAGAGTGGCCAGGTGTTCTGCTAATTTGGGGAGTTCTGTTACCAAAGGAAGAACAGGAGAATGGCTACTAGGAGACGATCAGCAACTCATCCATGAAACACTTAAACAGTTAAGATGCACATTCAAAGCTGTAAGTCTTCTAATTAAGACTGCCATGTCTCCCTCTTTAGAAGGGAGATGAAGTTGTATACTCTGTAGTTATAAAATATTATTCTGCACAGATTACTGCTGGGATTTTAGGGCACAACAATTTTTCAGCAGAGAAAAACAATCAAACCTAAAAGGGTTTGAAGAACTAGGAAGGGGGAGAGTTATAGAGCTAAATTTCCCAAAGTAGAATAGAACGACAGTGCAACCATGTCACCGCCCCTTCTCTGATGTCACCAAGTAAAGCAGCCAGGTTCCCCGCATGCTGCGCAGGACAGCTTGAGGACGGCCGCTCACGCAGCATGAGCGTGATGATGGCTTCCTAGCTTAAGGGTTCTTGAGAGAAGGGTGCTCTTGTGTAAGTTGTACAGAAATGTCCTCTGGACTAATGACAGGCATACTTTAACTATGTGAACTATAGATACTAGCAACCATACGCCTTTTTAATAGCACTAAAGGGAAAATGAGATGGGTTCTAGTAGGTCCTTGGTATTTGATAGTCTGAGTATCTTAAGCAGATAGCCTTTATATTCCTGCTCTCCTTTGCTTTATGCTGCTGCAATAAACATCATGACGAAAGCAACTTGGGGAGGAAAGGATTTATTTCAGCTTCGTGGAGCAGTCTGCCATCCAGGGAAGCCAAGGCAGGAATTCAAAGCAGGAGCCCGGAGGCAGTAACTGGGGTAGAAAGCACGGAGGATCGCTGCTTACCGGCTTGCTTCCCTGTCTTCTCAGCTTCTTTCTTACACAGTCCAGGCCCACCGACCTGGGGTTGGCATTGCCCACAATGGGCTGCAGGCTACATAAATCAGCAATTAAGAAAATGCCTCACAGACAAGGCTGGTCTGGTAGAAGATATTCCTCAACTGAGGGTCTGTCTTCCCAGATGCCAAGTTGACAAAAACTAACAAGGGGTACCCTCACCCAAATTGTGTATTTAAGTATATGAGCTATATAGAGATAAAGCTGTTCAGAAAGCTAAAATTAAGACTAGAGAGTTGGCTTGGCAGTTAAGAGCACTGGCTGCTCTTGCAGGGAAATCTGACATTCTCTTCTAACTTCCACAGGCATTGCACAACACGGGTGTACTTACATACCTGCAGGCGATACACTCATACACGTGAAATAAAAATAATAAACAAAATATTTTTTAAAATAATAAAATAAAAGCCTGATGTGGTGGTGCATGCTTTTAATCCCAGCACTTGGGAGGCAGAGGCAGGCAGACCTCTGTGAGTTCAAGGCCAGCCTGATCTACATAGTAAGTTCCAGACAGCTGGGGCTACAGAGAGACCCTGTCTCAAAAAGACCAAAAAAATAAAATAAAATAAAATAACAAAAGAAAAAGCTAAAAGTAATGGAAGATACCTAGAGTAGAGACTGGGAACATTTTTAATCCTTATCATTGAAGAGAAAAAGAGAGAAAGAGAGGGGTATTTGGAAGAGGTAAGAAGTGCTTTCCTGGGGCATATCAGCGAACGAGCACAATCAGGGAATTCATCTGTGTGATCATCTAAATCTGTAAACTGCCAACTTCTAGATGAGAAGAAATAGGTTTCTTACAGCATAAATGATGATAATTGATCAAATATTTCAGTTATTGATTCTTATCTATTTTTAACATTGCGTAAAATGGCAAGTTTTCATCTAAAACAGGAAGCCATCCTAGCACTTGTGAGGCAGAGGTCAGCCAGGTCTACATAGCAAGTTCCAGGCCAGCCAGGGCTACACAGAGAGATCCTGTCTTAAATACACACACTCACAGTCACACACTCACACACACACTCACAGTCACAGTCACACTCACATACACATGTATTTTCAGAGGACAGTTATCACTCGTGAATGAAATATATTCTAGGAAGAGGCTTCCTGTCTTTACACAGAAGACAATATAGGTATTATATATTGCAAAACAGATTCGGTATATCTATGGTGCTACCAGATGATGGACCAGGTGATCGGGGGAGAATATCTAGAGAGAGACATTGGAGCGCACAATCTTCTCATTCCTCCTTCACATGTACTATGCTAGCACTATTCCTGTTGGCGTGGCTGAAGCACTATAAAACAAAAGTATTTGGCTGTGAAGCTCATTCATGCTTCTTGAACTGCTCTTGGCCACCAGAATTCCCAGGTTTTCTGTACAAAATCTTGACTCTTGGTGCCTTACCTGTGTCACTTTAGGAAATCTCTCTTACACCAAGAAATATCCCAGAACTGCAGAGGAGATGAAGACCACTCCCCTACGCATATCTCTCTGCCTTCCCTCCCACATTCAGTTCTACCCACAAAGTATGACCGGTGGCTTGAAAGCAAAACAGGCAACACCCCTCTCTTTGCTCCATCTGTCCTCCTTTCCCTGTCTTTCCCCACCACACCCAGGCATCTTCTCACCACTGTCCACACAGGAAGGCTTGCCAGGAAGAGCCCGCCTGAAGCTGTGCAGTGGACACCATCCTCTGAGCCCGCAGCCTCTTTAATTCTCTTTTCTTTCTTCTCTTCGATGTTTCTCTTTCTTTTTGGTCCCTTTCTATAGACCCACTGGTCTATTCTACCCTATTTGAAAACTGAAAAGGACTTGATTCTAATTTTCGACAGAACATCACACTGCATCAGACATATGTGTTTTTGCATCTACTGTGGAATATAAAAGTTGGACTCCTAATTGAGAAATTTCAGCCATCAGAGAGACAGAAGAGGTGATGCCTGCTTCAGCTACTGGGACGGAGGAGCTGGGATGGGACAGATCAGACGTGGCCACTGCCTTTTGTCTTCTGACTCCTGCTCCTCGTTCCAGGATGGCTCCCTGACGCCCACTTGCATCTGCATCTTTGGTTTGCAGGACAATCACTGGGCCCAGCAGAGGCCTGGTGCTGCTGCCGCCCTGCTCTGGCGCTTGGACACACACTTCCTGTATATATATAGAGAGAGAGGCCACATGACTCCTCCCCACCAATCACTGTCCCAACACTCCCAGATGCTGAAAACCCAGGCCCCAAGTTCTCTGTTGTTGCTCCTCATTTCAGGACTGTCATCGCTGCATTTTCTCTCAGCACCAGCTGACGTGTTAAACAGCAATCTGCTTGTCTGCAACAAGCAGGAAGCCTTTGTCGGGACCCTGGATCTCAGGATAGTCAACACCATCACCCACAAATCCAAGTGTCTTTTTTTCTACCATAAGTTGTTTTCGATTCCAATTTCCAATTTTGAATGCTTTCATGTTTTTCATCCAATATTGATCCTTACAATCTATTCATTTCTGCTCCCAGTGAAATTTAGAAATTCTCCTTTACAAAGTTGATTTTGCATGGTAAACATGTAAATCAAAGGAAAAAAAACCCAAACATTTTAAAAAAAAAAAAAAAAATATTGCAGAACCATCTTATCTAACAGCTTGGAAGCATAAGGGGAAAAAAAAGAATTTCAAAATTTCCCCCCTAACCAATTTTCCAAGTTTTATTTCATTCAGTTATATACTTTAAATGAAAGTATTCCAGAAGACAAAATGTTAAGCAAAATATAAAGGCATTTTGGAACAAGAAAATAGGACCAAGATGACACCTCTAATTTGCTTCTTGAACTATGCAATTATTTTTTAACCTACTTTCACAAAATTTTAATGTGACATAAAATAAACTCTGCTGTCACAACTTTCCCTTCTTCCTACAGTCTTGAAGCATAGCTGGTGGGCTTCCAGAGAAAAAGAGCTCAGTTCTAACTAACTGGCTGTGCAGAACCCAGCAGAAAGAGCTTGGTTCCTTAGCTTCCTCATCTCAAGGAACCCATTACAGAACAGATATTGAGTTCCTCCGGTATGCTAAGTCCCACCCCTAGATAATCAACCTACTTGAGAATATTTTCATTATCTTTAAACTTTTTTGTCATTTTGATACAGGGTCTACCTGCAGCCCCAGCTGGCCTGGAACTCACTAGGTAGACCAGGCTGGCCTCAATCTCACAGAGATCCACCTGCCTCTGCCTCCCAAGTGGTAGAATTAAAGGCATGTTCCACCATGCCTGACCCATATTTAAACTTTTATTTGAAACTTCCGTTGATTTTTTTTAAAATCCACAATGACTAATTTTTTGTTTTGAGACAGTATCTCATGAATCTTAGCTTGGCCTTGAACTCTCCATATGTAATTGCAGATTACTTTGAATTCCCGATCTTCCTGCCTCTATTCGCTGAGAAGTGGGATCATAGGTGTGAGCCATCATGCGTGGCTTATGTGGTGTTGAGAGTCAAACCCAGGGCTACATGCATGCTAGGGAAGGGGCTCTACCACCTGAGCTACACCGCCAGCCCAGGGACTAGTGATTCTTGTTTGAAGCAGTTTGATAGCAATGATGACTCCATCTACATCAGCCCCTTTGGAGAGGTCTTCACATTGCCCAGATGTCTGCCCCTCCCCATGACCACTTCAGAGTCTGGCCGGCAGGTGTGTAAATGTAGATAGCACAATGAATTAAGTGAATTAAATGAATTAACCTATAGGTGAGAAACATACATGTGACATTTTTAGGGTCTTCTGTACTGTTTCAAAAAAGACTTCAGTGGTCTAACCTGAGAACCTACTTGAATCCTACTAAGAATCTATAGTGCAAGGAGTTCCAAACAGAAATATTTCCTTCCTGCCTTGTTTTGAGATGTGCAAAAGTACTGACATACTTGGTAAAACAGTCTTATTACTTCATATCCATTCTTTTACAAAAAGCTCTCTGAGTGCATTTATACACTGAGGTCATTTTCAACCTGAATAATTGAATGTCAGTGTTGTGACAAAAATCCCATGGTTTTTCTGAGAATTCCCTTTACTTTCTTTTCATGTAAATTTCTTTTTTCACATAGATGGATCATTGGTACAAAACTGAACAACCCAGCAGTGGCCATTATTTGTCTTAGATAATTCATAATGCTATACAAAGACTCTTTTCCGGGGCTGGAGAGATGGCCTAGCGGTTAAGAGTGCCGACTGCTCTTGCAGAGGACCCGGGTTCTATTCCCAGCACCCACATGGTGGCTGAGAACCATCTTTAACTCCAGTTCCAGGGGAATCTGATGCTCTCTTCTGACCTCCAAGGCATTGCAGGACACAGGTGCACCAACCTACATGCAGACAGTACATTCATACACATAAAAAATAAATTAAAAAATTTTTAAAAGACTCTTTTCCTAGATGTATTCATTTATATTCTCTCTAACAAAGGTGTTCTGATTTGGGCTGAAAACCTTTGGTTTCTCCACGGGAAGTTCTCATGCTGAGAACTAAAGATGCCAACTTCTTACCAGAAAAGTGGGAGGCTCCACCCAAGGTCACCACAGTCAGTGATTTGCCCCCACTTGCACAGCAGATCAGCTCGAAGTGGTGACATGAGACAAAGCACAGTGCCTGCACACACTACCACCAGCTGTCTCCCGATGCCACTGAAAAGGTCTTGGCTGCCTGCACGGATGTCTGCGTTCTCTTCTGTTATACAAAATGTTCTTACCCTAAAGAGTAGAGGCGGCACTGCTTGTTGCGGATTTGATGAGCTAAGCCAAACCTGTCATCAAGACACACAAGCCACGGCTTCTTTGCAGGACTGGAGTCAGTAGCCAGGCTGCCTGTGCCCACATGATCGCATGCAATCTGTAAGGATTGGAAATCAATATGAATAATTTAAAATGTTGGGTGATAAATGGCAGGTAGAGGCTTAACTGCTTTCCCTATTCCTGAAAACCATAATAGGAGAGTTATGTTTTCTGCTGCTAACTACTCTCCTCCCCAGGGAACCACAAGACTCCTGTGAAATGTTCAGAGGAATTTCAATTGCATGCCAGATAAGTGACCTCATGGAGACTCGGCGCAGGTTTGGAGTTAAGGGCTGTTGTAGTCCTCTGCCCAAACTGCAAACTGGAAGCAGGGGTGGGAGGGGAAGAGGGGTCAGGAGGCTGTACAGAGGTGTGTTGGGGGGCCGGGGAGAGTTGATGAATGGAAGTTGACAGAAGTTTAGATTAAGAAAGGAATCCTGAGACCAGGAGAGTGTGGCTAGGGCAAGATGTGTGATACCGGCTGGAGAAAGGGCTCCGTGGTTAAGAGCACGGGCTGTTCTCACAGAGGACCCCTGTTCAGTGCCTAGCACCCACATGGCAGCTAACAACTGTCAGTAACTCTGGTTGCAATGACTTCTTGGCCTCTGCAGGCATTGCACACATGTGGCTGACCTACATACATGTTCGCAAAACACTCATACACATAAACTAAAAGTAAACACATTTTTTAAAAAAAGGATGTGAATACAATCATGGGCACATATCTCAGGAGGACACTTACAAGGTTATTTGTGCCTTATTCAGGCAAATAAACTAGGACCACTGAGTCAGAAAAGTAACATGTGGTAGTAACAACTGATAGACAGTTGATCCTGGGTCTAGTGAAGTTCCTAAGCAGTTCCCTTAGAGAAGACAGGAGTCCATGTGATAATCTGCTCTAAGCCAGCTCCTTGGAAAGAAGTGCAAAAGACCCAGGCAGAAAGCACTGCCCAGCTAACCCAGGCACTTCTCCTACCTAATCTCTCCAAGTTAGGAAAGAAAACCAAAGGGGATGAGGATCCAAGGCCTGCAGAAAGAAGCTCTACTTCTAAGTTCCCATTAATTAAGCCAATGACCATCATAAGGGAAGATGGCTTGGGTTTGAGTCTGGTACCATTTGCACAACCAAGGCTGTTCAAATAGACGAAAACAAGTCCTGTGGCCCAGATATTTGTCTCACTGAGCAACAGTCCTCCCGACTTCTCACCCCTCAGAACTCTCTGCATGTGGACATCAGACTACTCCAGTTGCAAAGGACATTCTAAAGTTCATTGCTGTCCTTCACTGGAAACCAACAAATGCATTTTTTTTGCTAAAAAAAGATATTCTAGGGCCACTGAGATGGCTTAGCAGATAAAGGTACGTGACTCTGAGCCCGACGACTCAAGTGAGATGCCTGAGAAATTAAAAGTGATAACAGCCAGCTGGGGTGGCACAATCTCAGCACCAGAAAGCTGGAGGCAGAAGCGTCAGAAGTATAAGATCATTCTGGGATACATAGGGAATTTGAGGCCAGCCTGAGCTATATGGACCCTGTCCCTAAAAAGCAAACAACAAAAACAAGTGAAAACATTAGATTTATTTCCTTTCAAGCCAGCATCTTTCTACATATCTATCTTTAATCACTATTCAAAATAAAAATAATAATAGGAAAATGGAATTGAATCATTTTTCAAACACGGACTACAGATTACGTGTGCTAACAGAATGAACCAGCGTGTTAGCTTGTCTAAGTCATCTTCTATTTGGCCAGAGAGAAATGGAAGTTCTGTCTTTGTCAGCCCACTTGTTCTTCATTCTTCCCCACCCACCCAAGGACAGGGAAGTGGTTGGATCTCTATGTACTCACTAGGTCCTGATCTTCTAGTAGAAAGATAACTGTGTCTTGAACCTGGCACTCTATTCTTTCTCGGACCTCCTACAAGAAGCTGATCAGTCAAGGACACCTCTGTGTGTCCTAGACTTCCCAAACCTGAGCCATTTGCACTAGGGCGGATTCCTGGAGTGCTTTTACTAAACTTCATTGACCCAAGTGTGTCCCTTTTCTTCTGTTTTTTTTTGTGGACACTTCTTCCTAAGACCACCTATGACAACATGTAAGATAGGTTCCTAATGCCCTTCTGATGTCATCAAAACCCCACTCTGGCCTCTGCCAGTATGATTAAGCTGCTGAAGAATCACCTGGAGGTTGATTCAGAGTTAAAAGGCAGATTCTGGGTTCAATTTCAGATTTGCAAAGGATCAGAATCTCTGGGAACTTGTTGTCTAATTAGTTTCCCAGGGTCTTCTGAGGTACTGATCCTGATAGATTACTGGAGGGTCCGGCCTTTCATAAAGCCCTAGGAAAAAAAACGACCCAACATGATCTCACTTGTGTCTCAGCGAGTTAAGGAAAAAGATGAGACCTTAGCCAGGAGTTTCATCTGACAACAATAGCCTCTCTGACCCCTAACAGAGGAACTGAGGGGTTGACAACAATAGTTAACCAGTGCCTCCCACAGTAAGGAATTAAGGGCCAAGAATTGCGGCATAGAGGTCCAGCTGCTCCTCCTTTGCTGAAGTGATGGTCTAGAGCTCTGCTTCAGTGAGGATTACACTTATCTAATTCAGCACTTTTTTCTTAGTTTAAGAATTCATCTTGTACAGACATACTCGTATCAGAAAGATATTCTTTCCCCTCCTCTCTTAGTTTGAAAATATAGCATAAGAATCATCCAATTTTAACCATTCGTTAACCATCTTACTGACAGACATTAGCTTTTGAAAATAACTAGAAGTCCTCCATTAAATTCTGCTCTTAAAAATTAATTAAATATTGATTTTTTTTTTCAAACTTTCTGGTTGAGATTTATAGCCAGGGTTTCCATAAACTCACTTGCAAGCAAAATAAGTGAGGGCAGCAACTTCAAGCTAAGCTCCAGCTGAAGTAATTATATTCTCTGCCTGCCTAATTCCCCCTTGTAATTCTAGCCACATAAAGTGAATTAGGTCTGGACAAAGGAAAATAGACTCCAGGAAAAAAAAAAATGCTTTGTGAATTTCTTTTTTATTTAGCTTAAAGGGGTCTAATTTATTTTCATTTCATTTTGCATCCCAAAAGCTTGAATAACAATTCCACCAATCCAAGAATAGAATGTGGCAAAAAGAGTCCTTAAAATTGGGGACTTTTGGCAAGAATTCCTCAACAATTAACTGTATGTTTATATGGTTCCATTATTTTGAAAAGCTCAAGGGCAGAAATGATTTTTTGCTGTTTTTTATCTCTGTGTGTAAATATAATAGCTGTCTTTGTTACAATATTGTTAAGTTATAATCCCTGTCTCCAGAGCTTGAGTTCTTATATTATTTTTACAAATAGATGGTAGATAATTGGAGAGATGGATTATAGATGGGTAGGCAATAGAAAGACAGTATTTAAAACATTTTTTTCTTCTTCAGAACAGCCACATTGCTTAGATGAATTCTGCACTGCAAAGCTTGCTTCCTGAAGGCATATGGTTTGGGGGTTGCCATAAAAAGCTGGCTCTGGAGCCTCCCTCAGAACAGAGCAGTGTGCTTATGATTTAACCATTTCCTGTTAGCAGCTGACTACATTATCGACTGCAGAATTCTGCCGTGTAATCATGGTCTTTCATGTTAAGCTTACAACATTGCTAATTAAGCTGAGCTTGATGCTCTGCATACTCTTGTCAAATACTATAGCCTCTGGTATTACAGCAAGACTGCAGGGTCCCAATCATGTCAGTAAGGTCATCGAAAAGCACAAGTCCAGGGCCACTGTGTCCAGGGCCATCTAAATATCACGCTGCCCCACGTGCCTCTAACTCCCAAACACCTCTGGCCTAGAGAGCAGAGCCTTCCCCACCCATCTGCCCACTTTCTGTTAGAGGACATACACTTCTCCTGCATCTGTCTTACCAATGGGGGGGGGCATTTTATTTAGAGATCTCAAAGACAAGCAGAGTACCAGTCACTGAGCAGGTGGTCAGCAAATGACTATTGTACTGATGCATGAAAAACTCAGTCATGCACATATCTAGTGCTGGGACTTATAGTGTAAGCATCAACAGGAATTTGAGGGGGGGGGATTTTTAAGCAGATAAAAGTCTTCATTTTAGTACTTTCTGAGGTTTTGTTCCCAAGGCTGCTGTGATTCACTACTGCTAACTGCAAATTTTAGGTAACAGTGACTTTAATGTTCTGCAAGTTTTTCAGGCTTTTATTGTAAAGATGACTTCTAAATGAAATCTAAGCCACAAAAGCTTTGAGTTACACCAGTAAGGGGTGGGAGCAACGCTTAGTAAAAGAAACTGACAACAAATCAGTGTCGTATGTGATGGCTCCTACATGCCGACCTCCTAGGATCTGGAAACCATCCAAGCACAATGCTTTTCCTGCATAAAATGGCTCCTGATTACAAGCCATTGGAGGTCTGCAATCTATCAAATTCTTTCTGGAGGACAAAAATCCTTCCAGTAGGTCTTGAAGGAACTCAAAACATGCCCCCTCAAAATATGCCAGGTGGACACAATTACTACCTCAAGCTGCAATCCCGAGAGAAACTATAACTTCAGAGAGAGACATTTGGCTTGACTTTTCCTCCATGGAAGAAACCATAGATTCTTTGGGGCAGGGTAGCATTCCCATACAAAGTCCAGGAAATAGCCTTGATTGCCGTAGACTGGTAATCAAGACTGCAATAAGATGAATAAACAAACTTTAAAGTTGTCCCCAGCATCTGCTAACGCTTGAGGTTCTACTGCCCCACCCCCAACACCCACCATATATCACTTGGTAACCTCCCTAGAATTTTAGTGTCTCAAGAACTTGTTCCTTCACAAGTTCTTCATCTAAAAAGTACAAAAGCTGGGTGGTGCACGCCTTTAATCCTAGCACTTGGGAGGCAGAGGCAGGCGGATCTTTGTAAGTTCAAGGCCAGCCTGGTCCACAGAATGAGTTCCAGTACAGCTGGGGCTACAGGGAGACCCTGTCTCGAAAAGACCAAAAAAAAAAAAAGTACAAAAGCATGCTTTGGCGATTTCTTTACTGTCTTAGGATGATCTCCACGTACAGATGATTAGCAAAGCGCTGCTGCTATGCTCTAACTTTCCAGCTCTTGTATTAATTATGATCCTAGGTCAAGCCAAAGAGCTAAGGGAGGTGGAAAGAATCTTTCTTCTTTAGCTTCAGCAACCAAATCTGTATTGATGTACTTATCAAGCTGCATAATGATTAGACATCCACTTATGTGGCTTCACAGCTCATTCCTTAGCTCCTTGGGTGGGGCCGGGGGTGGGGAAGAGGAGGGAGGGGGACTGCATCTGCAGTTTCTACAGCAGTCCCTGGCACATGCAGGTGCTCAAAAATACTTGGGTAATAACCACTATACTCTACTTTCTGTGTAGCACAAGATCACAGAGGACACCTTAGAGAGAATTTGGTCCAATTCCTTCCTTCTCAGGATAAGAACAGGGACAATTATAAAAGCCAAATCAACTGTTCAGGTGCCAACATTGGCCTACCTCACATCAGAGGACACTCCCTTCCCTTTTCCTTTCTCTAGACATTTTTTTCTTCTTAGACCATAGTCATGAGAAAGACTCAAGCCTGAAATGACAAATAAATGCTCTCAAAGCAACTTCTAAATAAATGTCCTTTATATAAATTATAGAACATTAACCTAAAATACATATAAAATGAAATTTAGAGACTCGTATTCAGTAAGTTAATTTTGGAAAGTGAAGTTCATAGTTCTCAAATTCAGTTTATAAATTTAATAGCCCTCCTTTTTCTCTAGGCCTTTAAGAGATTTTAAAGTTATAATTAAAAGCTCTAGCCACCTATCCTTCACGTAAAGCCAAGCTATAAAATCAAAATTTCAGTAATTTAATTAAGCCTCCATAAGTCCACCAAATTAACTTGAAGCAGCCAAATAAGATGAAATTATGTAAAGTATAGGGACAGATTTATCATCCCATCCTCCCCGATTAATTCCACAGCTTTTATTTCCATGTCTGGGTAACAAATATTAAAATCCCCATGATTGTCTGGCTGCATCTTAAAAGAAATGGGACTTTTACCCCTAAACTAGTTCTCTAAACATATAGCAATGAGCCAGGCACAGTGGCACACATGTAATCTCAGCACTGAGGAGGCTGAAGCAGGAGGATCTTGAGTTTAAGGCCAGCCTGGGCTACACAGCAGGAGTCTCTCTCAAAAGAAGGAAGAGAGGAAGAGAGAGAAGGAAGGAGAGAGGTAAGAAGGGAGAAAGGGAGAAAAGGAGAGACAGACAGACAGACAGACAGACAGACTGGGCTGGAGTATATTGTCTCCCGTGGTTCATAACCAGCTTTACTGCCAGTGAGGTTCACTGCAATGCCAAGAACAAGTGGGGTGAAATGTATAAGGATCCAGCCCCCTCTCCATCCCCCAGACTACGCCAGCCCCAGAGCAGGTCCCAGGGTAGGCCTGTGCTCAGTTCCCAGGCACAAAAAATTTCTAATTCACAGCCACCTCTCAGTTCAGGGCTAAGTGTCCCTTGGGCCTTGATCTCTTCTTATTTCTGCTTTTTTCCAGGGATCAGGCAACATTAGAATGAACCTTCTGATTAATGTGTCAAGAGCCCTAGACTCTCCTTAATGGACGCTCTCTGCCTGCTCAGGACATGACTCCACCTCACCCTTGAGCTGGGCAAGAACTGCCACTGTGTATTAAGCCACTAATAAAGGCCAAGCTCACTAATGATTTAGGGCTCTCGAAAGAGAGGAAAGTGAGCGCCGGAGTCGTTAACTTCTCACAGTTCCGCTTCGCAGTTCCCAGGCTCCCTTGCCTATCCTGGCCTGGACGCCTGTGGCTCGGAAGCACACAGGCAAATGCTTCCAAATGCATCTAGGAGTTTGAGCTTCCAGATGATGGTTTTGTTTTGTGACACACTTGACTGCCTACTCACGGGGACAAATCTGTCACTTCAAATGGCTTTCCAAAGCAATTTTCTAAAGTGACTCTTTAAAACACTTGGGGATGAGTCATTAGAACATTCTAGGTTTGATGAGAGTCCTGGAAGAAAGAAGATGACAAGTAAATGAAATTCATCTTTTCTGCCTCCATAGGGGTGGAGAAATTTGAGCAGTGGCAACTCAGAAACCAGATCCCTACCCTGTTCCTCTCCTGAGTCCCCCACAACCTCCAGTTTCTGGAGGGTCAACTCTTCTTGCAAGGCTCAGTCAGTGTCTGAAATTCCCAAACCCATCTGAGGTGGAACTCCAACCTGAATGGTGCTGATGTAGCTCAGGAACCTCGAGGCTTCTTCATCCAGGGACTGAGCAGGGCCTGCCCATGGCTGCAGCGATATGCGCCACCGGGGACCCTGTAAAAGACAGAGAACACAAGTGGTGGGTAAATTTGAGAGGCTGGGGGGGGGGGCGTTGTCAGACGGGCCCAAGGCTGCTTCAGCTGTCACCAAAACCAGTATGTGTGCAAAGAGCTGCTGTCATTTAAGACTGCATAGCCACAGGAAGACAAAGCATGAGAAAGTCTGTGCTCCAGTTCAAGAAGTTGGTGGCAATGACTCCCAGGAACTGTCTGAGCAAAGACAAACTTCACCTGACTTATCTGACGTCCCTTAACTGTGGGCTTTCTACCACAGGATGCCCCTCCCCATTCAGAAGGGAAAGATCCTTATCTACCGTTTTTTCTAAAGTAGAGCTTTGGGAATCTGTACTCCGTTAGGGCAGTTCTGAAGTTCACAGCACCATGAAGTTCAAGCGTTAATTTTATGGGAAAGAAATACACAGGCCTTCAGCTATCTTCCTTAGCATGGAGATGGGTAATACCGCCTAGCTGCTGAACTCCTCTGTGGGACAAGGACCCTGAACAGGCAGCCCTGGATTGCGATGGTGGCTCTTGGGGAGGCTGTAATACAGCCTCCAAGCTGTCAGCAGAGGCTCTGAGGCACTCCCACTAACAGATGGTTAAGGATGTGTTCTGAGTCCTATTTACGGCAAGGATGGGTGGTGGAAGGGCTAGTGAAAGTGGAGCTCTGGAACAAGCAAAAATGGGAGGACCTCCAGGCAAAAGGAACCCCGATCAGGAAGTCGGCTGGAGCTCAAAGGTCCTTTCCTAGAGCTGACATCATCTGCAGACCTCCCAGAGACTGACTCCATGACCCCAAGAGGGGAGGAAGCCACTGCCTGTGGGGTAGGGAAGTGATGGAGGGGAGAAGACCCTCCTGCAGCAGGCACGGGTGAAGGACTGTCTCCAGGAAAGACTTCAAGGGCCACGGCAACCTTAACTGCATTTACTGTGAGGAAGGGGTCAGGGGACCAGATAAGAAACCATTCCTATACACACAATATTCTCCAGGCAGGTTTTGTAGCAAGAACTATCTGTCATACATCCCCCTCCCCCAAAAGAAACATTTGGACGAGCTGGCCATGAGACACAAGAGTACAAATGTAATTGTCTACCCTTAGACGGGGGTGTCCTGGGACTCTGGATTAAACTGAAAACAGGAAGCAGGGGTAGGGCAAGCAGATTAGTCCGTGTGAAGCTAGTACCTGGGTTTGAAAGAGCAATCCCTTGCTGTGTGAGGATCTGAGATGCATGCAAACACTTTGGAAATAATGGAGTATTATGCAGGATTGGGCGCTATCTAAAGTCCGTCATTGCACAGACCATAGGCTCAGCCCTGCAATAGCCTGTGCTGCTCTGGTAGACTTGGCACTATGAAGCTCCTCTAATATGGAAAGAGCATCTCTAGCCCCTTGCAAGCTGCCCCATGCTCATGGCCCCATGCCGGGGAATGCAGCCTGTGGAAACTCAGGAGGGCCATCCCTGGTTTACCACTCTGCTGACTCTATCTTGAAATTCTTCACGGTTTTTGAACAAAAGGCCCTGTACTTTCATTCTACACTGGGCCTCACAAATTATATAGCCGGTCCACAGAGTGTGGTCTACCTATCAACCATATACTCAGGAGGCTGAAGAAGGAAGCTAGCAAGTTCAAAGTTAGCCCGGTCTATTTAATGGCTAATTTCAATTGTCAACATGGTGAGATCTAGAATCAGCTGGAAATGGGCCTCTGGGCATGCCTATGAAGAATTATGATTAGGTTAATTGAGGTGGGGAGCCCTGCCTACTGTAGATGATGCCATTCCCTGGGCTGAGACTGCATAAAAGGTGAAAGTGAGCTAAGGGCAAGCATTCATTGCTCTCTGCTTCCTGGATGCAATTATGAGCACCTGCCTCAAGCTCCTGCCACCAGGACTTCCCCACCACGATGGAAAGAGCTGTGAACCAAAATAAGTCACTTTTGTCAGGGTATTTTATCACAGTAACAGGAAAAGCAAGACAATTATATAGCAAGACTCTTGTCTTGGGGAAAAAGCTGTGTAGCTAGTCTTTCCTGTGAGGTGTCCTTGGTAGAGACTGCCATGTCTTATAGATTCTTCTCCCATGAAAGTGGAACAGAGACAAAGAATACTAGCTAATCTACTTTCTTCCCCCTTATTTAATTTTTTCTTCTCTGACTAGAAGCTGATAATCATAGGTTTAATCAATACTTATTGGGCATCAGCCCCTCCATGCTAGGCGAGAGTAAATACAGATCTAAATACAACCTGGACTCCCCCAAGAGGTGTCATGGTCAGAAAGGGGTATTGTATTTATACAAAATAACTTTGATATGGAAATAAGACATTTTGGAGAGTTATTCTTTTCAGAAAACTAATTCTGAAGTCATAAGTTAAACACATTTAAATGTCACATCCTTTTCTGTATCAAATGGACAGATTGCGTTCCCCAGGTCAGTACAGCAACACAGTGCTCCACAACAGCCTGTAAGCCCTGGGGTCTAAAACCTCCAGTTAACTCACAAATGCCCCTAACATCTGGTCCTCAAATATCTGCTGGACATGATGAGGTGCCCATGTCTGATTTTCCTCCAAAGCAGAGGTCAGCTGACTTTTTCTATCATGGGTTTAATAACAAATATTTTAGACTTTGCAGGCCAGATGAACTTTGTTGCAAGCTCTCATCTCCTGTTCTAGCTTCAAAGCAGTCACAGACAGAAGACAGTAAAAAAATGGTCCATCTTACCGCTGATTCCACTAAAGTTTCTCTTACAAAATCAGGCCACGGGCTGGAATTGGCCCACAAGTAGTTTACTGACCCCTGCTCTAGTCATCTCTAATGTGGAGGTCAGCTGATCTCTTCTAGAAAGAATTTACTGCAAGAGAGTCAGACTGTCCTATCTAAACTAAACCAACTTTGTCCTCTGAGTGGCTTGGCAAGAATCAGTCAGGGATTTAGCAGGATACTGGGAAACTTCAAACTGATTAATAGAAGAGAAGTTCACAGAGACTACTTACAAAGGTTGGATTTAAGGATGTTCATGAGGCATAATGTGATGTCTGTGGCTGGTAACACCTGAGAGGCCTCTGAGTCCTAGGGAAATAGTATAGAGAGAGGGACTGTAGGAAAGGAGCATAGCCAATCCTATTATGAACTGTCTATCTATCTATCCCACCCACCACTCTCCTGCCTCCAGCTGGCCAAATCCAAAGGGAGGGCCTAGAAGAGGGAAGCCAAGTCTGGTCCCTGCCATTAGCCTCCCCAGGGTCAGAGCAGGAAGAGTAAAGTAGACAGGCAATGCAAGTCCGCTTGGGCAGCAGCCACTGCAAAAAAGGTTGATCAAAGGGTCATTCATTCATTCACTCATTCATTCTGTGGGTATTTGTTCCTCGGGCCAGGCTCTTTGTTACAATTGAATACAGGACACAGCTGTGCCACTCAGTAAATGCAAAGAACTGTTTAAGGGGTGTGAGAGATTCCTCTACAGTGTACGATAAAGACATAAGGAAATTGGGGTACTTGAATATTAGTCCATAATAAATGCACAAAATGCAAATACAGATATGAGGAACTATTTGCATATGGCTAGAAGCCTAAAAGCTCATCAAAGCTCTTTCTAGCAGCATTTAAGCTGGACTAACACACAAAAGTGACTTCACACATCAATAACTGTGAATCCCTATGGTAAAACATAGAATTACCTTAAGCTCCACAAATACTATCTTTCTGGAACCTGTTATTACTCATTTCCAACTAAGTGTTGACCACAAAGAAGCTAAACACAGCTGTGCTGGTGGCTAATAGAAGTGGAGGTAGCTCAGATGGAGGTCTAAGAGAAACAAACAGACAGCAAATAGATGCCCTCAGAAGTGCTCTGCTTCCTGCCTTGAGTTAGCTGTTTAAAAAACATCTCACATAAAGCAATGTTCTTATTGGAATCAATCTGACAGCAGGTCGTGGTTATTTCCCCATGGAAACCACTAGCTTTTATCATCTCTTTCAATTATCATTTGTCTTAATTCTCTACTGCACACATCAACATAATGCTCTTCCCAAATTCCCACAAACAGAATTCTATGAACACCTTCAAATACTCAGGCAAGTTTAAAAGAAAAGAGTCAAACCCATTATTTTCTTTTTCTTAAAAAATTACGATGATGGTTTTACTCCAAACAATTTCCTAAATGCTAGGTTGCACTCTGTGGATATCATCCATGTGCTTCAAATATCAAGTGACCAGAATGCGGGGCTGTGGATTCCCGGTCCCTTCTGCCCACCAAATCACTGTTGAGACAGGTAAAGCAGCATCTTAGCCCAAGGTAGCTGCCAGTAGAATCATTTTGGATTGGCTTGTCTCTGTTTCCCCTCAAGCCTGTGCAGAAATGTCAAGTGGAGCATTATAATGAGTTGTCACACAGGGGACCCCAAAGGGAGTCTTTTCCTTTAACATCCACAGTCCTGCCTCCTAAATCACCAGACACAAGGGGGCGGGGAGGGTCCTCCATATCAGGTGAGCTTCTCAAGCAGGTAAGTTCCTAGATTTTTTTTCCAAGGAAAATCAGCAACACTCTTGTTTTGGAAAGCTCAGTCCAAGAAATGTGCATTGTAAGGAAGGCAGAAGTCTTCTTTCCATAAGAATGGTGAAACTACAGCAATGTAGTCTGGACACTCATTTGATCAACTTGATTGAACATACAACCCCTCACCCCCTGCTGGATGGTGGGGCTGTGGGGGTTTGGACACAACAGCCTGCAAACTGGTTTCATATGAAGGATGCTTGTACTCATGGATCATCACTTATAGCCAAAAAATGAAAAAAAAAAAACAAAACTGAGAGAAAGATGCAGGACAGTTATGGCAAAATGCATGATCTGGGATGGGGTGGAGGTAGGGGGGAAGGGAAAGGGAAATATGCCTATCTGAAGTGGAAAATGATGTATGAATGCCACAAAGCATCTAATAAAAAAAATTAAAAAAAAAAGACATCAGAAGTTCCTAGACCAAACTAACTCGTGTTGTTTGGTGGCTATTTTGCAGACATCTGAGGTTCTAGATGGTTTAGAGATCTAGAGACAGAGATATCCAATTCAACACGACTGCACTGAGCAAAGGCAGAGGCCTTTGAATATTTTTATCATTTGTGATTTCAGCATTAAATTTTGTTTCTTATTAAAAAAAAAAAACTGGTTCTCTCAAAGGCAAAAAGCAGAATTTTAAGATTTTACTCCTAGCCGGGCGTGGTGGTACACCCCCTTAATCCTAGCACTTGGGAGGCAGAGGCAGGTGGATCTTGTGTCGAAGGCCAGCCTTGTCTCTACAGAGTGAGTTCCTGTGACAGTAGCGCAGCTGGGGCTACAGGACACTGTCTTGAAAGACAAAAAAAAAAAAAAAAAAAAAAAAAAGATTTTACTCCTAAAAGATATTGCAAAATAGTCTTTAAAAATACTCTTTGTTGCCCCAGCGTGGTGGTTGCAAACGCCTTGAATTAATCCAGAGCACTTGGGAGACAGGAGGCTTTTTTTGTGAGTTCAAGGCCACCTGGTCTACAGAGTAGTTCTAGGGACAGCGGGGGCTACAGGGAGACCCTGTCTCAAAAAGACAAAAAAAAAAAAAAAATACTTCTTTGTCAACTGTAAGCCTCCACTCATTAATTCAAGACAAAGGCCTGGAGCAAAGCCAGTGGTATATAAGAATATTAAAGCAGGCTCACCCATGACCTAAGCCAGCCACCAACTCTCCCTGTGCAGAAGCTGTCTTTGTCTGGACATCTGAAATAATGGCTTTCTTCTTCATGGACAGTTTCCTCACCCTCATAAATGATCTCACCAACCCATGAGGAAATTGTCAAACTAAAACCAGTGACACCATCAGCACTGAGATCTGACCTTGCTGTGCTGCCTAGGTTGCTCTTAAACTAACTATGTAGCCCAGGCTGGCCTCGAACTTGAGGTCTTCCTGCCTCAGCCTACCAAGTGTCAGGAGTTATAAGGCTATGCCACCAAGCATACAGCAGTACAAACAGATCAAACAGATGTTACACAAACATTTTTTAAATATTTTATTTATTATTTTTAGTTTATGTGTGTGAGTGTACTACAAGGTCTATGGAGGAAGAAAGAGGGGGTGCTAGCCCCTGGAACTGGAGTTACGGGTGGTTCTTAGCCACCATGTGGGTGCTGAGAATTGAACCTGGGTCCTCTGTGAGAGCAGCCAGTGCTCTTAACTGCTAAGCCATCTCTCCAACCCCTACAAACATTTTTTTTTATACTGGAGCAGACAGGAGCAGTAAAATAAGATGAAATAAGTCCATTCCTCTGTTTCAATGACACAGTTTGTTTGGGATGAAATGTATAATGAGTGATTTGATGATCAGTTTCTTTATCATGATAGAATATTTGAGATCATTATTTTAAAAATCTCAGTACTCCCAAAGGCACATTCCCGCCATTCCCAAGCTCCTGAAAGATTTTAGAACCAGCCATTTTCTACAGTGAGAGGTTCTCTATATTATAGCTATACCTGTGGAAAGGAAAAAAGTTATAAGTACTTGATAAATGAGGCACTGTTGATGTGTTGATATGAGGAAAGCCAAGGCTTTCTCGGAGAAACAAACCAAAACAAGTAAAATAGATTTATTTAGCAATTTTGTGATAATTAAGAGCATCTGTTAGTGGGCAGGGAACAATGACTGCAGGAAACTGTTTATTCCTCTCCAGAAAGGGGGTTGAGTGTTACGGGAACTGCTGGGGGATGGGGAGGCATAGAGTGGTATCTAGACAGAGCACAAATTCAGGCCCACCTGAGGGTTTGTGGGGATCAGCACCCTACCTTCCCAAGGTACCCTTAGATACCAGAGTTTCCAGACTTCCTGATCCTGTCTTGACTTTCAGACTCAGCCCTGATTTAAAAACAGCAAAGTTCAGTTGCATGTTTTGTAGTGATACTTCAAATTCAGATATATTATCAAAACTTTCATTAAAATAAAAGGGACCTGAGTTGCAGGTTTGAGTACATGGACTCACATGAACACAGCAATGAGACCTGGATAGGAAGTGCTGAGCAGTTGTTTGAGGGATCTAAAACATAAACACAGGCAGACTGGGGAGAAAGTCTAGAATCGAAAGTAGCACAGAGCCAGTAAGCACCCCGTTGCTCTTTGGTATGGTCGAATCCCGACCCAGGGCTGCCTAGTGTAGACAGCCCCACAGCAGCCCTCCCCTTAAGGAGGGAAGCCACTCCCACTGCTCAGAGAACACAAAAGCCTCCCATCTCCCCCACTCCTTTCTCTATTCTTCTCTTCATTTCTTGTATCCCAACTCCCAGGCAATCCCACTGAAGTGGTAGAAGCCAAAATAGGAGCCAAAAGACAGGACATAATTCTAAACTATTAGGCATATGAAGAATCAAAAAACTCCCAGATGGTATAAATCTGAGAAGACAGTCAACAAATTCCAATGAAGACACCAAACATGATGAAGTTTTTTGATCAAGACTGACAAGTAATTATTAAAAAATTAAAAAAAAAAAAAACTTCAGCCAGGCGTGGTGGTACATACCTTTAATCCTAGCACTTGGGAGGCAGAGGTAGGTGGATCTCTGCAAGTTCAAGGCCTGCCTGGTCTACATAGTGAGCTCTAGGCCAGCTGGGACTAAAGGGAGACCCTGTGTAAAAAAAAAAAAAAAAAAAAAAAAATGAAGTAAAAGTATACACTTTTTTAAACCAAAGGGAAGATACCAAGACTCAGCAAAGACATGAACTATAACGAGCCAAATGGAAATTTTAGAACAGAAAAATATAGTAACTAACAAAAATCTCAGTGGACGGACTAACAGCAGAATAAATACGATATAAGAGCTAGTGAACTTGCAGGGGAGACAACAGAAAGTACAACTGAGTAGAAAAAAATGACTAAAGGATGGGGATGAAGGAACTTTGGGGAGGGCTGGGGAGATGGCTCAGTGGGTGAGAGTTCATATGCTCTTGTAGAGTATCTCAGTATTTTGACAAAATATTTAATGTAAAGTATCAAGGAGCTCAACAAACCCCTAAGGGAAACTCAGAATTGCACATCCAGGAGCTGGGAATGTAGTTCAGTCATAGAGAAGGTGCCTAGCATGTGTGCAGTTCTAGGTTTGACCCCAGCACTAATATAATATTACAAAATAAAATAATTTCACATCTATACGCATAAAAAAAAAAAAAAAAAACAAGTAAAGACAACATCAAGAAAAAGCTGAGCCTGTTAATGTGATAAGTATTGGGCCAAAATGGCTGTGTGAGAAAGAACAGAGGCAGCCCAGCCACAGGGCGCCTCTGTCAAGGCCCAGTCCTACCATTCTACAAAGACCATCTGCTAGCCATCTCTGGCAGCAGGCAGCAGGCATGCTGAAAACCACAGCCAGTGCAGCATTCCCAGCCCTCCCCCATCAGTCTGCCACCCCAGCAACACTACAGAGTGTGGGCTGGGAGGCGAGGGACAAGGGAAGCACAAATCAAATCATCTCTGACAAGAAAGAATGTACTATAATTCAAGCAGGCCCTGATAACTTTCAGGAAGGAGGGGAAAAAAGACAAGGAGGAATAAACACTCAGCTCTAGATTTATTCTCTAAGTTATTCTGCTAAGTCGGAAAAAAAGAAGACAAGTAAATTCGAGTAGGGTTTTGTTCTTAAACAGACATCTTTAAATTCGCTACATTTTCGCTGCATGTCAAAATGGTTCAAATCTGGGTGATACCAAAGACCCCAAGGGAGAACTAAGAGAATAAAATGCCGTGTATTTTTGGATTTTATCACAGGCAGTATAAAGAGATGGCAAATGCCTGGACTAGATCCAGAGACGGCCTGAGGTTTTCATTCATCTGCCTGATGCAGATGCTACGCGGTGCGGTGTCAGTGCACACAGTAGGGACTGCGATGTCAAGTCAGGGGTTTCACTGAGGTGCATACTTTCTTACTTTGATTCCCTGTTGTTGTGATAAAAACACTGACTAAAACCAACTTGGGGGGGGAGGTTTATTTTATCTTCCATCTCCTAGATCACTGTTTGTCACGAAGGCAGACGCTCAGGGCAGGAACCTGCAGCGTAGATGACTGAGGGAAACTGCTTACTAACTTGTTCCCCTGGCCTGTGCTCAGCCTGATTTATTTCATTTATTATTTTTATTTTGTGTGTATGAGTGTTTTGTCTGCATGTATGTAAGTGTACCCATGTTATGCAATACCCACAGAAGTCAGAAGAGGGCACCAGTTTCCTCCATAACTGGAGTTACAAATGATTGTTAGCTGCCATGTAGGTGCTGGGAATCAAACCAGGGTTCTCTCCAAAAGCAGCCACTGTTCTTAACCACTGAGCCATCTCTCCAGCCCCTCAAAAAAAAAATTTTTTTTTGGTCTTTTCAGGATAGGGTCTCCCTGTAGCCCCAGCTGTTCTAGAACTTGCTACATAGATCAGGCTGACCTTGATCTCAGAGATCCATCTGCCTTTGCCTCCTAAGTGCTGAGATGAAAGGTATACACCGCCATTCCCAGTTTCAGCCTGCTTTCTTATATAACACAGGACTACCTGTCCAGGGATGGTACTGCCCACAGTGGGCTGTGCCCTCCCACATCACTTGATAATAATCAGGAAAACTCCCCACAGACAGGGTCACAGGCCAGTCTAATGGAGAAAATTCCTCAGTTGAGGTTCTTTCTACTCAGGTGCGTCACGTTAACAACTGAAGCTATTCAGCACACATACCAACCAGGAAAGGAGATGGGAATTTCATTTATCTTTTAAAGCAAGTTTGCATAAGAATGTTTGCCTAGGAAAGCAAATAGAAATTTAGGAGAGCATTAACCATATTCTTAATCTTCTCATGGTCAGTTTCTCTCACACACAAACACACACCCTTCTACATGCACACATAATCCCTTCACAACATATAAAGTACCAGCATCCTAGGAGCTTAACATCATCCAAATCAGCGTTTTCTATGTTCAGTCGGAAAACTCCTGTCTGTTAGTATTCCCTAAACCAGTTAATGAAATAATAGCCTTCTAGGATTGCAGGTCTGTGGCACCCCATTAGACCATTTCCAAGATGTCCCAGTTGCTGCCAGATTTGCTGGTGGGGAGTAGAGGGCGGGAAAGCCACTGGGAGGGAGAGAGGAATGGAAAAGTGAACAGGAAAGATCATAAGAAGAAAGGGAAGTAGTGCTTAATACATGCACGGCAGTTTCCACCCTCCCAAAGTCAGGCAGGGCCCACTGTGGTCCACAAAGGCTCTCAGGGCCTCTTTGTTGGTTTGCAGCCCATATCAGTCCTCAAACGTCATCTAAATGAGGGAAAGTGTTTCAGTTCCAGAGTCTGCAAGAGGCAATCTTTTTTTTACAATCCCTAGTCACCAAGAGCAGGGAACTGTTCGAGACAGAAAGAATTCAACACCAAGGCCACACAGAGTACCTGAAAGAGAGTGGCAGTGTCACCCTACAGGCTGACAAGTGGAGTGGCAGCCACATGTGGCACAGCACACTGATGGAGAGCAAATCCTCCATTCAGAAACACCTGGAGACACTGGTCAAGAAAGGACATGAGCAGTATAGCCAAGATGGCCCAGAAACGAGGAGGACAGGAAGGTGAGTGTGAAGAAAGAACCACTGGAGACCAGGGCCCAGCCAAACCCCACACCATATACCACATGGCTGGAGAGTATCACGTTTCCCGAGGAAGCTGTCACGTGCCACTGAATTCATCAGGTGAACGTACCCCTGGACCTAGACTACATGCACTTCTCAGTGTTAAGCATGCATTCACTCCGACTGGATTTTTCGGTTTGTATTACCCACATTTCATGGTACCCATATTGTCACTCTCTAGCCCTTCGATACTGATAGGGTATTTGGTAGCCTCAGTAAATCCTCCCTGACAATTCGAGATAAGACTGTGGTTTCAGGACACTTTTTGTATGAGTCTCTATTTATAGGACATTTTTTCTATCTGAATGCACTATAAGTTATAGTGCCTGACAAGTTAGAAAAAGCCCAGTGAGTGTTTTCTGTGGGAAACTGCCAACACTATGAAACAAGGCAGGCAGGGCTGGCTGGACGACTCGAGAACCAAAAGCACTTAAGCCTCAAACCTAAATGGAAGGAAAGCCTGCCATCTTTAACTCTAAGTGCCCCCTTTCAGGAGCATGAAGAACTGCTGAAGAAAGCAGACCTTTCTGGAGGTCAGCTATTACTGGCTTGCCACTGTGTAATTCTGAACTTGGGGTTCTTTGCTGGATAAGAGTGAGACTCTCCAAGGTTACAAATGAAGCCACCAGTGCCAATGACCTTGGCCCAGCCCCCTTTCTCCATTCCAAACTGGAAATAACAAGAGAGGGGCCAGAGTATGCAAATAAACAGAGCAGATCTAAGCTGAGGAATTCTGTAAATGTTTTAATAGTATGCAAAAGGATTGATATCCCTTGCATTAAAAAAATAGAACTTTCTTCCACAAGGAAGAAATTTTTAAAAACTATAAAAAGTTACAGAATCTAGAAAATACAATCTATTTCTAGTTTTCAATTTTACTTGTATCATACTTATAAAGAATAATTGTACTGAAAGAAGCTTTGTGCATAATCTACACCAACTCCTTCATATTGAAATTAAAGAAAATGAAGTTCAGAAAGATAAAACGACAATCCGAAGTCACTTGTAGCAGGTGGCAGGTAGCCCCTGTACTTGCCCCATATGATGCCAGCTCCACCTCAGTTTCTCTTCCCTACACATGGTTTTCCTGACCCTGCAGATATGACCTGCCAATACCAACTCTGGAAGATGCTCCAGTAAAACCACATGCTGGCTTCACTAACTCCTTGGTGCAATGGGGAACAAATTCATGAAATTGTTATCTCTAAGTGGATAATACAATGAAACTTGTCTGTGGCTCTGACCGTGTTACAGAGGTAAAAAAAAAAAAAGAGAGGGTAAATTGAAGAGGAAAGGATTCAGGCCTTGCTGATGGCTGGCAATGGTTTATGAAGTAGTGGCAGGGTTAGCCTGTGCCCCTGAATGACAGCAACAAGCCGAGACTTTGCCTTTCATCACTTCTACCAACCCACACTGGGCATGCAGCAAGAGAAATAAGAGATGAGAAAGAAAAATGTCTTGCCGGGTGTGGTGGTGCACGCCTTCAATCCCAGTACTTGGGAAGCAGAGGCAGGCGAATCTTTGTGAGTTCAAGGCCAGCCCGGTCTACAGAGTGAGTTCCAGGACAGCTGGGGCTACAGGGAGACCCTGTCTTGAAAAGACAAAAAGAAAGAAGAAAGAAAGAAAGAAAGAAAGAAAGAAAGAAAGAAAGAAAGAAAGAAAGAAAGAAAGAAAGAAAGAAAGAAATGTCTTATTTTAATCCTCCAAAATCTGAAATCCAAAAGTCCACATGGATATTTGTTACTGCAGCATAACCTAATCTGTCCTGACTGATACAAGCACTGAAGAGGCCCTTGGTGATCACTATCATGATAGCATCTTTAAGAATCTTCCCAAAGCCACACCTTCAGAGACTCAATGGAAGGCAAACCAAACTATTGATCTTATAGAGATTATTGGATAGAGAAAGAAATGAAATATTACTAAAGCCAATTCAAGACTCAGAGAAGCTAGGGAGCACTCAGAATAAGACCATAAGGAAATTTTGGTTTAAAAAAATCCTACTGTCAGGTCTGTCTTCTATGTGTATCTGGCCTGTGTCACACAGTGCTAGGCTTTTCCTCTTCTATTCAGAATTCTCTCCCTTATTCGCAAATTCCACATACTGTTCTCAAAGGTCCTAATCCTGCAGGCCTCTGCTACACATAAAATAGACTGTGCAAGGCACATGCTTCAGCAAGGATGTCTTTTACTTATCACTTTATACTGACTGTTTCATATGATCAGAGTCAGGAGAGTCAATTTTATCAGACTACAAGTCTCATAAAGGCACCACATGTCTTGCTTCCTTCACAATCCCCCACAGAACTGCTTCCAAGGGACATTTTTACATTGCTTTAAATGTCAAAGAGGGAAAAAAATGATAGATCTCTTGGGGTTGAGAACAACTTTGTTATTAATTTGGGAGGAATGCAGGAAAACTCACTATCTAAGATTTACAGGAATACCTTAAAGTAGCTAAATATAGCTACTCTTTACTCAGCCAGAAACAAATTATTATAAATTCTGAATGTCTTCAATTCAGCTCTCTTCGTATGAAAATAAAAATCAGGAATAACAAGTAGGTTAGCAGAAACTTTGAGACAAACTACAAGAAAGCATTTTTGATCATTTAAAACATGTCATGAAAAATTAGCATTTGTGGGCTGGGGAGATAGCTCAGCAATTAAAGCACTTGCTGCACAAGCAGCAGACATAAGGACTGGAGTTCAGATACCCAGAACCCAAGGAAATACCTAGTCTGTCTGGCAGCTCACCTGTAATTCTAGAACTCTGAAGGCAGAAGCTCGGGATCTCAGGACCAAACCTGCTAGCTACACTAAGCTCTGAGCTCAAATGAGAGACCTTCCCTCAATGAATAAGATGGAGACCAATCAGGAAAGATTCCTGATGTCAAACTTTGGGCTTCCACATACATGCAACCACACATGAAACCCATATATGGGAAACAAGCATACAAACACTACATGCACGCATGCACACATGCGCACACACGTCAACAAAGGGGAAGAGGTATATAACACCACACACACAAATAACACCAAAAGGGTGATTTGTAAGGTGAGCGATGTAGCCTAATAGTAGAGTGCTTGCCTAGGATGCCCAAGGCCCTGGTCTTGATTCCGCAGTACCACCAAGACCAGCAACGTGCTTTCATGAAATTTTAAAGATTAAATATTTACATACTAGTTATTATAGACTACAGTGGAAGCACCTTAGAGTGAGATAGAGGGTCTGAGACAGAGTCTAACTATGTAACTAAAGGCTGATTCAATTCCCAATCCTTGTGCCTTGACCTCCAGAGTCCTGACATATGCCACCACGCCTAGCTAACAAAAATACTCTTATCCTGTCTCTACAAAATCAGTTACTGACATTTGGAGTTTCTCTGCCTGTGGACTCCTACTGCTAACAGCTTAGTTTATTTTCATGAGCAATCATCTTGTTTGTTTCCAGAACAGCTCGTATCAGTTTCACCAGTTTTTGAAATGACAACCTAATTGATCATTAGGTAAGCTGATGAAAGCCATACACACAAGAAAACATTTTGGGGGCTGGACAGATGGCTCAGTGATTAAGTGCAATGGCTGCTCTTGCAGAAAACCTAGTTTGGGTTCCCACAACCAATATGGTAGCTAACAACCACTCATAACTCCAGTCCAGGGAAGGCCAGCGCCCTCTTCTGTCTTCTGCAAGCATTGCACACATGCGGTACACTTACATGCAGGCAAAACACTCATACACATAAAAATTCAGAAATAAATTTTAAAATAAAAAGAAATAAAGCATGTTCTCTTTCCTATAAAAACCAAGATAGTAAAGGCTAGGTATTGTTATGCTTCAATTATGAAATGTATTGGAATACTTAGTTTCTGGGTAGGGGCGGTGTTTGGAGATAATTGTAGAATATTCAGGAGAGGGGGTCTAGCTGGAGGAAGCGGGCTTCTGGGAGGCATGCCTCGGGGGGCTCTAGCTACTGCTGTAGTCCCAGCTCTCTGCTTCTTGGTGGGTGCAACATAGCCAGTAGCTTCAGTCGACCCCCTCTGCCACTGACCAAGCCTTCCCCACTCTGAGGGACTGTAACCCTGAACTATGGGCCAAACGAGCCTTTCTTCCCTTACATTGCTTCTGGTAGGGAAGGCTTTATCCCAGCAACTATTTCTTTTTTTATTTTATTTTATTTATTTTTGTATGTGTATGAATGTACTGTCTGCATGTAGATTTGTGCACCCGTGTCGTGCAATGCCGCAGAGGTCAGAAGAGGGTCTCGGATTCCCCTGGAACTGGAGTTCTCCTGGAATTGGAGTTACAGATGGTTCTTAGCCGCCATGTGGGTGCCGGGGATCGAACCCAGGTCCTCTGCAAGAACAGTCAGTGCTCTCAACCACTAGACCATCTCTCCAGCCCCACCAGCAACTATTTAAAAATGTTGTGTTATGTATGTATAAAATAATTGTAAAAGAGAATTTTGAAAAATCACTACAATCTCAAGCATTCTGTACTTAAAACTGCTTCACAAATGTCAAGTTCGTGCTCCCTTTTGAAGAAACAGTGGAAAGGGTGGGTGGCACAGTTTAAATGGGTCTTTTGCAAGAAAGAATGCAAAATGATATTGGTAAATGAACATACATGCACATTTACAGTGGCTATAGACCACACATGGGCATGGTTTGTGATTTACTGCTTTATCTACCTTCTATATGACTGACCTAATTACTGCAAATGAGTGATTGTGGATATGAGGCTTTGACTCAAATTGGTCATTAAATGGTTGTAAAGATTGCACAAGTGCTGACGGAGGAGTCTTGCTTGACTCAAGGAGACCTATATTTGCTTTATTGGTTTAGTGGTCTTTGGTAACACTCTCTGGCATCCCAGAGACCATCTGTATACTTGCAAGTGCGGTCTCCATACATCTTTTCCATGTTTGTATCAGGTCTTCAACAGCAGGGCCTTATCGCCTCTCTTCCTGCAGATATCCCAGTTAGGAGGCAAGGAGCCTTTACCATTTGTGGGGGCTTGGATCCCCTGGCCAACATCTCCTTGGTAGAATAATCCATTGTTGATGTCAGAGCTCCTGTATTGATATATTTTGTTTAAGTGCATAGCTTAAGGAGACTTTAGCATTATATTTGGTTCTGAATAGAAAATAATCCTTTTTACAGTTTCTATGTCCATTAGTCAATTAAAGAAGGCAGTTTTACTGATTTTACAAGAGAACACTTCTATAACAGCTAGTTCCAATCTACAGCTGGAGAATGACCTCATCATCCTCTTATTTCTCTTTATTCTATGGGGGGGAGTTAAGAAAGTCTCTTGTATTAAAACCTTTGCAGCACCTAGAAGGTAAGCTTCGTTAGGAATCATTAAAAATAGTTGTTACTAGTAGGATCCACAGAGGGGCCTGAAGACTCCTCCGTCAGCACCAGCTACACCTCATCTGCCTGGAAATACTGTGCAGCAGTGGCAGCCATATGTCTGTATATCCCAAATCTAATTGGCTATTGGCTCTCTCCTTGGAGGAATAACCCACGGCTGATGTCACAAGCTTACATCCTCTAATGGTTAGGAGATGTTATAAACCACACAAAGACCCTGCCATACTTGACAGAAGAAAATGTAGATCATGAATTGACATACCATCCAAACATCTGTGTCTATACCAAAGTAACCTACCATAACAATTAGTACTGTTTAAATACCCATATATCTAATTGTGTGTGCTTCATTAGTACGATCAAAAGGCTATATATTATACTGTTTAAATACCTAAATATCTAATTGCATGTGCTTCATTAGTAGGATTGAAAGGTTAAGCCTGGACAAGCTGGCAGCCCATGAAAGAAAACAGCCAGAACTGACTAGAGACCAAGACATCAGCTCCAGAGAAAGTAGAGTGTTTTGCTTCTCCTCCACCTGTGCCCCTCTTCTAAGCCTAGGGAACAATCTGCGGAAGAGGGGGCGTGGTAGAATGTAAGGGCTTCGATTGGGGTTAATGGTGAAACTACAACAATATAGACTGGACACTCATTTGATCAACTTGATTGAACATACAAGCTCCCCCTGCTGGATGGTGGGACCCATGAGCTGTGTGGGTTTGGGCACAACTGCTTGCAAATTGGTTTTACATGAAGGATGCTTGTACTCACAAATTATCACCTATTGTTAAAAAAAAAAAAAGAAAACAAAACAAAACAAAAAAGCAGAGAAAGATGCAGAAAACTTACGGCAGAATGCACGATCCGCGATGGGTAGGGGTGGGGTGGGGGGGAAGGGAAGGGGATATATGCCTGAACTGAATTGGAAAATGATGTATGAAATACACAAAGCATCAATAAAAATAAATTTTAAAAAAATTTTAAAAAAAGATTGCACAAGTGCATGTCAGAGACACTGCAATGTTATTGATCCACATAGAAAATGCCAGACGTGTCAGTGTGTAGAAATACAAATCAGAATTTGGACAACATGGAAGGATGACCCATGCCTTCTTTACATTTATTTTCTCAAGAAGCTATGGCTATTTTCACCTTCACAAAGGGCCATTGGCTGAGAAAATGCAGCTCTTCTTCTAGGTATGGCTTAGGAGGCCAAGACAGGCAGACCTGGTCATCTGTAAGATGCCCATCACAGTGCCAGGAAGAGGCAGTGGGTCCGGCTTGGTGGAGAGAGCTCTTTGCTCTACTGGCTTTGATAGACAACATCAGACTCCACATCTCTGGGGCTCAGCTCAGCCCAGCCCATAGTGAGGAGATTCCTAAAGAGAAGTGCCTATTATACTGGGGCAGCTTGCTCTCTCTCTCTCTCTCTCTCTCTCTCTCTCTCTTTCTGTCTCTCTCCCCTTTTCTGCTGCAGACTCCAATCTGTTCCTATTTCTTCACTTCTATTTTTAAATTGAAATTTTTTTTTGGTTTCAAAATAACCCTAACCTAAGAATTCCTTGGATAAAAGATACCGAAAATTGAATTTCCAGCTTCCCTTACCCCATTTCTTCCATGTCTGTATGGTTTTGTTATTAAAGCATTAAAAAAAGAAGCCTTAAGGGCACTTTCTGGTTTTACTACTGAGTTAACACTTGTACCAAATATACACGTGTTTATTTCAATTCTAGCACTATGGGTTACCTGTATTTAAAAAATAACAAATCACACACACACACTCACACACACACACACACACACACACACAGAGTACTTTTTTCATGTTTCTTGTCTCAACACATCACTACAAGGAAGAACTTGATGCTGTATGTGTTAAACAAGCACCAATCTGCACTGGTGGTTTGGTTTTTATAAATAAGAACATTCCTTGTCCTGGAATAAGACTCAGACATTCAGATTTTCCAAAACAACTCTCTGTATCCAGGGTGCCCAAATAAATTCAAGCATTTTAGTTTCAAAACTGATGTAGCTGTCTGCTTCTGATTGAGGGCCCTCTAAGCCCACATTAGTTAAATAAGATAGTTTTTACTATTTCTGTGCAAAATGAATATTCACCATCCAAAAGAACATTCCCTGTCATAATTATATAATCAGTTCAAATTTGTTTTTAAGCAGTGTAAGGCATACTTGAAATTCTTCCTAACAAAAAAACAGCTAAAACTAAGCTCTAAAATATACTAGTTAATTTGGAAAACTTTCTAAAAAGCTTTAATTCAAAACCTAAAATTTATAAGAATCAACATATTTTTCTGCAATCCATATTACAACATAGGATAGAATAGATATAACATTAACTCTGACCTCAACTGACCTGACTTATAATCTCAATTTATCTTAAACCAGTAACACAACCAGGTTCCCTTGCTGACAAAAAGAAAAACAATGCCCACCTCACACATAGGGCTATATAGGGCCCACTTGGAGTAACAACAGAGCGGGCCTTTGTAAGGTAGGAAGGAAAGTCTGAACTACCATTCAAATCACCACATATAAGGTAACTAGTATTGGGGTGAGAAGGAAGAGGGGAAAGAAGTCAATGTAGCTGAAGCCTTAAGCAAAATAAGAAACCACTAGTTTAGAGATGTAACGGGCAGACAGAAGCTCAGCTACATTTCTCAACAAACCCTGGTGCTCTGTTCATCCTTTCTGGAAAAATTGGATGACTCAGTTACCGGCAGCAATCTCATTGCAATGGCACCTGGCAGTTCTTCATCTGCAAACACAAGGCTGCAATATGTCTGCTAGGCCTGGGGAGCTGTGGGATCACGAGTGCCACTTCTGAGAGGCCAAGCCAGGAGCCACCTAGCCTGGCAACCACAGGAGCTGCACATTCCTGCTGAACTTGGCCACGCCCATGAGCCACCAGGCTGAGGTGCTGGGCCCTCCCACACTTCATATTTTATCTGAACAGAGCAAAGCATGGAGTGTGAGTCACATCTATTGTTCGTGTTCATTTTCCAAGTCTTTTAAGTTCACATATCACAAAAATTACCATTTTGAAGTGTACAATGCAGTGGGGTTTGTGTATACATAGGTTATACGACTACCACCACTATCTACTTCAAGAACATTTTTGTCACCTCAGAAAGACTCTGTTCCTAGGAACGATAGCTCCCTATTCCTCCTTACACCTAACTTCTGACTATACATTCGTCAAATCTGGACATTTGTGTTAAAATGGAGCTCATGGAACATGTGCCTTTTGTTGCCGTTTCCTTTCACTTAGCATAATGCTTTCAAGGTCCATCCACATTTTAGCATGCATTAGTGTTTCACTCCTTCTGGTGCCTGAATAAGTTCCATTTGCATGGATTTACTACATTTTACATATCCATTCATCAGCTAAAAGACATTTGAGTGGTTTCTAATTTCCAGATATTATAATATTGCTCTAAACATTCTTGCTCAGGTTTTGCATAAAAATGTTCTTATAGAGCAGGGGAGATAGGTCAGTGGGTAAAACATTTGCCATCGAAGCATGGGTCCTGAGTTTGAGACCCCAGAACGCATGTAAAGCCAGGCATGGCAGTGCACATTTGCAATCCCAGTGCTCCCTCAGAGGCTCAAGAGACAGGAGAATTCCTGGAAGATCATGGACCAGCTGTGTACTCAACAGCAAAAAATAAGAGACTGTCTCAAACAGGTAGAAGGAAAGATCAACGCCCCAGGTGTCCACTAACCTCCCCGTGCACACTGGAGCTGGGGGTCTAGTTCAGCAGTAGAACCCTCCTGACATGTTGGTAGCCTCATAGCAGGCCAAACCAAGCTTTAAAAAAAATTTTTATTATTTATCTTTGTATGTGTATGAATGTACTGTCTGCATGCAGGTCTGTGCACCCGTGTCGTGCAATGCCGCGGAGGTCAGAAGAGGGTGTCGGATTCCCCTGGAACTGGAGTTCTCCTGGAATTGGAGTTTCAGACGGTTCTTAGCTGCCATGTGGGTGCTGGGGATCGAACCCGGGTCCTCTGAAAGAGCGTCGGTGCTCTTAACCGCTAGGCTATCTCTCCAGTCCCCAAACCAAGCTTTAAACCACTTGAATGTTCACTGCGTGGCAATGGTCACACAACAAAGACCTTTAAGACTTTATGCATCCCCATGAACTCTCAGTGTCTTGTTGGAAGTTGGAGACCACTGATGTCATTCAATAGATGAAAAAATTCTAGAATGAGTGTCTCCAAGATTCGATCAGGCCCCACTGAAGTTCTGTTTTCACCTCACCTGAAAGAGTCACAATTAGGTGACCTTGAGGCCACTTCAACAGCAGAGGCAAGCAAAAAAAAAATTTTTTTCTTTAAAAAGCTACATGTAAACACTTTGTGAGCCAAGAGGAAAAGTCAAGGATATTAAGTAGGTGCTAACAGGACAAAACAAAAGAAAAAATTTACATTTCTAATGATGCAGTCCAAACCATAATAGTAATTGTACACAATTTTTAGTAAAGAGTAATTGCACACAAGATAGCATTTTGTTTTGTTGAAGTTCAACGTTAATGTTTCTAACATCAAAGAGAATGCAAATATTCATCTGTAAAAAATATTCTATGTACGCAGGCTGTTCAACAGCAGATACGGGGTGCACGTGGCTCTCAACCTCGGTCCTGCAGTCGCTATTGTCTGGAGCAAAGTAAATGACAGTTGTCTTGTCCTGAGAATCTGTAGTATTTCACCCTGATTTGGAAATTAGAGACCTCAAAGGAAATGTGACATAGCACTTAGCAGATTGCGGTGGTTTTCAAACCTATTAATCTCATACCTGGAGTGACAGAAAGTCCCTGTTTTTATCAGATTTATTGTATGTTTTCCAGTGCCATAGGAGTAAAATAGGATCTCATTGTTTTGATTTGCTTTCTCTGCTTATTAGAGTTCAGCATCTTTAGATACATATATTATGTTTTGTCTTGAAGGTTTTTTAATATTTTATTTATTTATTTTTATTTTATGTGTACGAGTATTGCCTGCATGTGTGTATAAGTGCACCCATGTTGTGCGATGGCTGTGGAGTCAGAAGACGGCGTCAGATCCCCTAGAACTGGAGTGACAGACAGCTGTTAGCCACCATGTGGGTGCTGGGAATTGAACCCGGGTCCTCTTCAAGAGCAGCTGGTTCTCTTAACCAGTGAGCCATCTCTTCAGCCCCCATCTTTAAGGTTTTTAATATTACTTTGTTATAATGATATTTTTCCGGTAGTATGGGGCCTCCAACCCAGAACCTTGGTCATGCAAGGCAAATCCTCTACCATTAAGCTACACTTCAGTCCCTCCCCCAACCCCTGCCTTTTTTTTGTCTTTTTGAGACAAGGTCTCCCTGTAGCCCCAGCTGACATAGAATTTACTCGGTAGACCAGGCTGACACTGAGATCTGCCTGCCTCTGCCTCCTGAGTGCTGGGATTAAAGGTTGGGCCACCACACCTGGCATCCCAGTCCTTTTTTCTGCTGTTAACTCCTGATGATGCTTGCTTGTTTTTCACTTGTGTTTTTTCTTTGGGTCAGTGTATTAGCTGCACTTTGCCTCACTGTAACCAAGTAGATAGGAACAACTTAAGGACTGGTTTATTTTCATCACATCCTTTCAGAGGTGTCATTCTCTCGCAACTGGGAGCATGTGGCCGAGCAGAGCAGCACCCATCATGGCACCAGGATGCAGAGGAAAGAAAGAACCGGAAGAGGCCAGGGCAGATACACGCCCCAAGGACCCCCAGTCATCTATGATGAGCTTGGGGCTCTTACTAGGCCTTGGTTTCTTTGTCTGTAGAATGAGGACGATCCAAACTAGTATAATGGTCTCTTTCCAATCTACTTCAAGTATAAGCTGCTTGAAGGAATTCTATTTCTCATAATACCAGACATAATGTTTACATGTACATGTTGTTTAATGTGTTCATTAAACTGAGCTTATCTTGAAAAGGCATATAAAGTACCAGCATAATAATATGAACATTTACTGAATGTGGAAGACAGGATTAGCAGAACAATTTATTAATTAGTTCTTTGACCCATGACCATTCCAGCTGGCCTCTCTTGAACAAAAGAAATAATCAAATTGCTGTAGGCAAACCAGCTAATAGATTTGTAAACATCCTTTTGAGGGAAAATTATATTGCAAGAGCTTAGAATTATATCTTTATAGTCAACAGTAATATAAACCAAAATTATTCAACAGCACTTGGTAAAAAGACTTGTAATTGGTTTTGAGGGGACAAAATTCACAAACTTATGTAGACAGGTAAACCTTAATGATATCCTAAGTGAGCTTTATGAGGAACACATTCAAGCAGTAGAGAAAACTATACTAGTTACTGCTAGCCTTTATTTCAGATTTCAAAAAATGTATTTCAGCTCCTGTAATCCCTGGGCATGCAATATATGATTTACATTTCAAAAAAATAATAAAATTACAATGAATACTGGGCTTTATATGCTACAGATACCCACACCTATAGCCTCTCTCATCGGCAGACCAGTGACCATTTACAGAATTATTTCCATGTACCAGGACACCTCCAGGTACTCACATACCACACTCTCATTACATTTTCACAGAAGCCCTGGGAGTTATATGCTACCAATTTTTTGCAGATGGAAGAAATGAAGTTCAGAAAATGCACACCACTTCTCCACATTTGGAAGTCCTGGTGACTGGAGAGATGGCTCAGCAGTTAAGAGCATTGGCTGCCTTGCAGAGGACCCAGGTTCAGTTGCTAGAAGCCACATGGCAACTAACAACTGCCCCATCTATAACTCCAGCTCCAGGCTTCCACAGACATTGCACATATGTTGTATATATACTAACATGAAAACAAAATGTTCATATACATAAAAACAAAAATAAATAAAATTTAAAAATAGGAGTCCTGAGCCTAGCATGCACAGAGTCCTGGGTTTGATTCCCAAGACAAAAGACAAGAGAAGCCAGAAGCCCATCTCCCAGGATTATACCTGAGTATGTTCATGACTTTTGTAAATCCATGTCTACAGATATCCAAGGATCTCATATATTACTTTCCCTGGCTTCCCAAATACTCTACTCCAAAACTGTTGACAGAAAAATCTACTTTGAGGGGCTGGAGAGATGGTTCAGTGGTTAAGAGCACTGGCTGCTCTTGCAGAGACCTGGGCTTCATTCCCAGAATCCACATGGGCTAACAACCATACATAACTCCAGTTCCGGGGGATCTGACACCTTTTTCTGACCTCCTCGGGTATTGCACAATATGGATGCACTTACATACATGCAGGGAATACACTCATACATGTAAGATAAAAATGATAAATAAAATATTTTTTAAAAGAAAAGAAAAAATCACTTTCTACAGCCATTTAATGATTTTTAAGTGATCTGTTGTGCTATAGTAAAAATAGCTGAAAAAAAATCAACTGCTTGTGTTTCTTCTGTCATATTATGCATAAGGGCCAATGATATACATTTCAAGTATTCCCTCTGATCTGTGACCACATTCTGAAAATACACGCAGGAAGTCTTTTACAAGCGCCAAGTAAAAATGAGGAAGTGGCTGCCGTGAGATGGATTAAAACATGGAGCTCGATTCCTCTCATCAGAGGCCTTTAGCTCCTTTGCATTCAGCTTTATTTTAAAGATTTATTTTATTTTATTTATGTATATGTATCTGTATGTGCACATCCATGTGGGTGCCCTTGGAGACAAGAAGAAGGCATTAGATGCCCCCTATAGTCACAGGTGGTTGTGATTTGCTCCACATGGGTGCTGGGAACCATTCTGGTCCCTGGAAGAGCAACAAGTTCTCTTAACCACTGAGCCATCTCTCTAGCCCCTTACATTCATGGCTTTATTTAATCATTTCCTTCTTCCACCCACTCTACCAGCAAAAAGAAAAATCCCAAACTGGTAGGTACTTTCCCCATCATTGCCCTGTACAAAGAGTCTAACATAAACAATGCCAACAAGAATCATTGTATTTAACAGACTCCAGAACTGTCCTGAGCTCTGTCTATAAGATATAAATCAAGTCTGGTTTTATTCCAATGTGCTGCTAAATTCTGATGTCTGCTTAATCTTAGATCTCAGCCCCCTAAAAGGAGACAACCGTGCTCCCCACATGCAGATTCGGCAGTGTCCAAAATGCAGATAGAAAAGATGACACAGACAATGTTCACTTAGGCATGCATGACTGGAGGGTCCCACACTGTGACAACCACAGTCCTGCTCACCAAACATTCCAGCTCTGTCTTCTGGCACACAAGAGGATGGTACCTCTGGCCATTGTACTGTGTGCAGGAGAGGCATGGATCACTTCCAGGCTTTTACTAATGCCAGGCAAGACCCAGTAGGGCACCCACCTCTCTGCCAAGGTGAATGGAAAGATGGTGGCTGCACTTTCAGCCTGGAGTCCCAAAACAGGCCAATGACAGCACAGAGCAGTGTGACATGAACCCATCCAACCAGAAAACAACATGTGCACCCTGACATTGGAGCATTGTTTCTGCCAGCAGCATATACTGGCCCTCAGCTTCCCATTGCCCCAGGCAAAAGGCACCATGAAGCAAGGCTTGCTGTCTCTCTAGAGATGAGTTAGCAGATCTGTGTGATTTAGTATCTGAAGCTAAATGTTATTATCTTGTCAGAGAAGGGTCCCTCAGCCCATACTTCACTTGACCCCCAATCATCATGTCCCAAACTCGAATTAAATAGACCTAAGCAGAAACTGAAAAGGGAAAGTTACAGCCATAACCTTCCAAAGTGCCAATTCTAATTTACTGTCCTGCCAGGGTTCCTAGTTGTAAACAACAGAAACCATTCTAACTAGTTAAGCAGAAAAAGAATTGATTAAAGATTTATTAGCTTATAGACTCTCAAGGGCAGAAAGACCACCTTCAGATACAGCAGTGTAGAGTATACTTTCTCAGCTCTGAGCACAGACAGCATGCGCCACTCACCTCCAATCCTCCCTTGCAGGTGTATGTGCGAGGTGATATGGAGGTGCCAGGAATGAGCGACAGGTGCAAGGAAAATTAGGGAAAGATTTTCTTGTGTTTTTTTCCCTAGGAAAGTAGACAATTCTGCAAACCCAAGCAGAAAAGTCAAAAGTCTGCCCACAACAAATTATCAGAATCTCTGGGGAAGGTTTCGTCTGGGTAGCAGAGGTCTTTAGGCTCACTTTAGTCCATAACTGATTTTCCAGAGCCCTTCTGGCTTCTGTAGCCCTGCTTTGTCTTCTTGGCCTGGTCCCATCAATCTCTGGCTTTGCTGATTTCAACTAGGTCTGTTGCTTATAAACACTGGAGTCCTAAATGATACAGAAGTAGCCGTACCCTAAAGAACTCTAAACCAGCCAGTTGGAAGGAAGGCTGTATGTACGCAGGGGCACTGATGCTCTAGTTCACTTTCTATCGCCATAATAAAACACTGACCAGAAGCAAGTTGGGGAGGAAAGGGTCTATTGCATCTTACACTTCTGAGTGACGTCCATCACTGAGGGAAGTCAGGGCAGGAACTGAGCTTGAGAATGTGGAGGCAGGAACTGAAGCAGAGACCACAAAGGAATGCTGTTTACTGGCTTGCTCAGTTACCCTCCTTATACAGCCCAGACCCATCCTCCCAGGGATGACCCCACCCACAGTGGGCTGGGCCCTCTCACAGATATGCCCACATGCCAGTCTGAAGGAAATTCCCTGGCTGAGGTTCCCTCTCCCCAGTTGTGTCAAGTTGACATCCAAAACCAATGAAACAACTGAGGAATAATTTGGATTTGGGGGGGGGGGAGTAACTGAATTAACCATAATAATTGAAAAGAAAATTGTAAGACTCTAAATTTGTTTGAGGACCTAAATTGAGATATGGACCAAATGCTGATAGTTACTTTATTACTAGATGGTCTCTCAAATGACTTTTGTTTGTTTGTTTATTTGTCTGTTTTGGTCTTTTTGAGGCAGAGACTCCCCATAGCTCCAGCTGGCCTAGAACTCACCATGTAGACCATCTGGCCTCCATCTCAGAGAGACCTACCTGCCTCTGCCTCCTGGGATTAAAGACCTGTGCCACCACGCCTAGCTCAAATAACTTTTATAGAAAATAAATAAAAAAGAAAAGGAGATAGTAAGGGATAGAAGAGTAAATGGAATAGAAACATATGGGTGGATCTTATATCTATATACCCACTGAGTAAAAAGAGTTAAAAGTATGCACAAGGGGCCAACTTATTGCCAAATACTACCTGGAAATAAGATTATAACAATGCTATAGACAGGGGCTAGGGAGATGGCTCAGTGGGCAAAATGTTTGGTACTCAAGCATGAGGACCTGAGTGAAGATCCCTTAGACCCATGTAAAAGCTAAGCATGGCAGCATATTTCTGTGATCCCAGTGCTAGGAGGTAGTCCAGGGGCCTGCTGGCCAGCCAGTCTAACCAGCAGGTAAAACCCGGGCTCAGTGAGAGAACTTGTCTTAAAATAAATAAGGTGGAAAGCAGTAGAAGACATATGACATTAACTTCTGGTCTCCACATGCACACACACATAACACACACACACACACACACCCACACACACACACACCTCTGATCTACTTCTAGGTCTAAGATTTCCAAAATAGGCCAGTTGAAATCATATAAATTGGGGCTGGAGAGATGGTTCAACGGTTAAGAGCACTGACTGCTCTTGCAGAGGACTGGGGTTCGATTCCCAGAAACCACGTGGCAGCTAAGAACTATCTTTAATGCCAGGTATGGTGGCATACGCCTCCCAGCACTTGGGAGGCAGAGGCAGGTGGATGTCTGTGAGTTCAAGGCCAGCCTGGTCTCCAGAGAGAGCTCCAGGAAGCTGGGACTAAAAGGAAGACCCTGTCCTAAAAAGTTTTTAATTAATGTATAATACAAAAAAAAAAAAAAAAAAAAAAAAAAAAAGAAATAATATAAATTATGAGAAAAGCAAGAGTTTAGGGGAAAACTGAAACAATAATAGTGAATAATTGGGGAATGGCAAGGACTTGACTGCTTAGGGTAATTTAGAGAAATTCCTCTTACTCTAAGAAAGGCTTCCAGGACAGAAGAAAAGATCTAAAGCTATGTTTAGAGCAAATGGCCAGAGCTGACTGGTCTAAGGTGAACATCAGAATCCAGCCCCTAAGTAGAGTGAGGTGAGCCATCTTCTGGTGGCCTCCAGAGAGAAACACAAGGGACTCAGAACAGCGGGAATCCCAGAACAGTCTTTCTTCTCTTTCCCACACAGAAGAGACTGAACTCTTCCTCTAACCGTGAGAAATCCCCAAGGTTCCCACTACATTTCCTTTGACTTCTCTTTTGTGTTCTATCCTAAGTTAAGCCCGAGTACTTGTTTACAACTAAAATAGTTACACTGACGTAGTATATTCCTTTACAAACACCTTCCCCAATATCCAGTGCTGGCCTTGGGTAACTCATCTGTATTAATTACATTACTCATTGCTGTGACAGAATTCCTAACAGAGGCAACTTAATGGAAGAAGTGTTTGTTTTGGCTCATGACTTAAGAGGGTAGAATTCAGCATGCAAGGAAAGCATGGAGGAGGGGAAGACATGGAGGGAGGCGGTGGTAGCACAGGCATGCACTAGCCCTTCTCACATGTCTGTGGGTCAGGATCAGGATGCAGAGAGCCAACAATCCTGTCACAATATGGCTTCTTCCTTTTCCCCTTAACCAGTCTGAGCCCGGAGCTCCTGGAATGATGTCGCTCACATTCAGAGTGGGTCTCCCCTCGGTCCTCAGTGAAATGCCTTCACAAGTGTACCCAGAAGCGTGTCTCCTGGAGGAGTCTAAATCCAGTCAGGTTGGCACTGAAGATTAACCACCACCTCATCTTAAAAACAACAGCTCAGAATGACCTTTCTCTTCACTGTACTTGCTAGGGATGTCCCACACAGTCACTGGGTTAAGAAGCATTAACATTGCTAGCCACTCTTCAGGAAAAACTACTGCTCCTTTGGAGAGCATCTGGCTCAGGGTCATAACTTCAAATGCTCAGAGATCAGACAGGTAAAATAAATGGAGAGAATAGTAAGCTGGATCCCACTGGCTCCACCATCTATAGATATTTATGATAGAGTGGGGTGGGGCTCAGTAGATCACTCACTTAGCATGGTCAAGGCCCTGAGTTCAACCCCAAAAACTAGAAAAAAGAAATGCTATGTTATTCAAACAAAATTCATGGGCTAGATTTACCTCCTGAGCCATCAACTAACAGCCCAGATTGCTATTAGTTTAAATTACATATGGCCCTAGATTGTAAGGCTCCTAAAAGTCAATTTTCCTTCAATCGCTTGAGCAGGATAAAAATGCTTCTTAGAGAGCAAATTTTCCTACCCTCCTTTTAGCAGAAACCTCCACAGGACACTAATGGGTCCACTGTGAGATCTCGAGAGGACCCAGGTGCTGCCTTTAAAGAAGCTTATCCACGCTGGTAGACTGCTGATTGCTACGCTGGTGCAATAGTAAATGAAGCAGGCTCCTGTTACTTTCTGTGTATCAGAGAACAAAGAGCCCAACCGCTCAGAAACACAAGGACTAGGAAGGTATCATTGTACAGATGGAAAAACTCAAGGGCCCTCCACCCTTGACAGTCTCCCGTTTAACTATGAGGCCACGATTCCCTTCACAGACTGAAAAACGAAATCCAATTCTATTCGAGAAAACTGACAGGTCATTTTTCTCCTTAGAGAAAATGGACTGCACAAATTGCACACAAAAACCTAAAATCTCCACCATCAGTTGTTGAAAAACAATAGAGCCTCCATTAGCAGCCTCTGCCCACAGATGCTCTCTGAGAAACTAACTGCAGGGTTTGGGTGGAAGCAGAGCCCTGGTCCCCACTGAAGGCACATCAAAACTGTAATAAAAACCCACTTTTTAAAATGAAACTAAGCAACTGCTATTTCACACCCACGTATTCCTGTGGCTCATTCAATTACTCTCCAAGACTGACTTTGTTTAAAATGAAAATGCTCAGCTTCCTATGGACAGCGAGAGAGGAATAATTCATGCTGCTCCCCGAAGGACAGAAGTCTAGGTACATAAGTACCCAAGGGTCTGGAAAGGACTTCTAGGCCATATTTCACAAGGGACCCAAACCTGTCTTCAAGGATTTCGTGGGGGTGGAGAGGAGGCTCTTAAGGCAGTTGGGTAGATTAGGGGCCATATTATGGCACTCTCTGTTCTTCTTGCCTGGCAACCACAGAATTAAGAGAACTAAGAGATGATAAAAAGACCACATTTTGCCATATGGTTTTTCAGAAGAGGAGGAAACTGCACCCCCTGCACGCGCGCGTGCGCGCACACACACACACACACACACATCAAATCACACACATCACACAGTTCCAAAGGATCTGTAACTAACCAGCCAAGTCAGCTGCACATTGCTGGGTTCTGTATCTCAGTGACTCAGAAGGCACTTTTTGTGCCAACCTATTAAATGTCAAGTAACATATCTCTGATAAGACATTTCTTCAGGAAGCTTGGCCCCGAGTTAAGTATCTCCTGAACAAATGAGCCCTGTATGTTAAAAAGCTGCCACCTTTAGGTGGACTGCCAATCTATAAGAGGTACAGCATGAACCCAGAATGTATGAGAACCCCAAGTCAGGTAGACCGTGTCTCACCCTCTCTAAAGCTCCCATAAAGAGCTTCTCCCATGGGAACCACTGTAAACATCTGTTTAATTTAAGCAAGAAAAAGAAACCCAGAAACACGCGGAAAATAGAGAAGAAGAAAAAGGATCCTGGTGATGTTTTGATGCATGCAGAGTATGCACATTTTAGAGATTAAGAGCTCTGATGAAATTCTGCTTTGAGAATCTGTAATGTACACAAATGTACAGGTTCCAGAATAGGCGCAATCAAAGGGGCAGTGTTTCTCCATCATCCGTCATTTGCCCTCATCTCCCAGTGCTCAAAGCTAGAACTTCAGGTGTGTAAGAGGACTTAATATTTAGAGCTAGCTCTTGGCTGACTTGATAAAAGAAGTGGATAAAGGAAGAGGGAGACAATTACAGGAAAACTACATCTCAGTCTCATCTTTCTCTCTCTCTCTCTCTCTCTCTCTCTCTCTCTCAACAGATTTAAGAGTAGTGCAAACTATGATTAAAGTGGCAATATAAGCTGGGCATGGTGGCACATGCCTTTAATCCCAGCACTCAGGAGGCAGGTGGATCTCTGTGAGTTCAAGGCCAGCCTGGTCTACAAAGCGAGTTCCAGATCAGCTGGGGTACAGGGAGACCCTGTCTCAAAAACACCAAAAAAAGTGGCAATATAAGTGCTGGATTTCTGTAGCCCTAGAACCTGACAAGAATACACGGTGACAAGACACACTCTGCAACCCAGTTATTTCATGCAGGTTCTCATCTACCCAGAAAGATGACCTCACAGTAGAATGGAACTAGCTTTCCTTTACCAATGTGGGAGGTGCCTAGGGCAAAGGAGCCACAAACTTTTTGAAATTGTGGATCAGCAGTCTCAACAAGCAAAGTTAAAATCAAATAATAAGGGGCTGGAGAGATGGCCTAGCAGTTAAGAGCGCCAACCGCTCTTGCAGAGGACCCAGGTTCGATCCCCAGCACCTACATGGCAGCTGAGAACCTTCTTTAACTCCAGTTCCAGGGGAATCCGACACTCTCTTCTGACCTCCGCGGCATTGCACCACACGGGTGCACAAACCTACATGCAGACAGTACATTCATACACATAAATAAAATAAAATAAAATATTTAAAAAAATAATAAAAGAGAAAAAAAAGAAAAGAAGTTTAACAGATAATTTCCATACTCTATTTAAAATATGTCATAGTGCATTCAGCTTGAATTATACCATGTCTGGATGTAAGGCTCAAAGGGAACAAGATTATTCACCAGAGAATTATATGATGCTGAACTCTGTTCCCAGAAGTGGAAGACAGATAACTGGTCTTTCCAACTCTGAGGAATAATTTAATTCAAGTGCAAAATATTGGTAAACAAAACAAATTCAAACTCTGCCTAGGAACCTGGTGAAATTAGATATATATTCTGAAAATAAGTAGCTACAGAATAGGGAATCCAAGGAAAATGGTTCCACAGACTCTAAGAACTTGATATTTTTTAATAGTAATAAGCCATACTCCTTTCTTATATATATTTTAACCAAGGACATTTAGAGTTACCCACGAGAAGCTCAAGCAGTAAAAGTATTATTTTTTTCACACGCTAGTACCTCTAGCATTAGGGTTTATTAAGATCACTGTGGGAAATGAAATCCTCCTCAATGGAGAATGCTTTGTGAAGACAAAACATTCCATCTGAGAGGGATTCTCAGGTCTCCACATAAATAGAGCAACTCATATCTCACAGAGGGTGTTCTGGGGTGAGACTGGCTAAGAAGTAGGAGTGCTAGTCTCTGTGAACCTTGGCCTGAATATTCAAGGATGGAAATGAACCCTGACCTGAATGTTTGAGGTAGGAAAGGGAAAGATTGGCAGGAAGCAAGATGGAGTCTCTCAGTAAAGAATTCATCCTATTGCTAAAAGAATTATGTAAGTTATAACAACTTACATTTGAGGAATGACAGAGGCTAAAGAGCTGGGACAGTTTAGTGAAAATTAAAGCTGTTGGTCAGTGTTTATAACATGCTGGGCCCTACGCTACATTTTCCTGTTTTATTTTCTTCCTAATCTCATTTTAATGACTGAACCCTGACACTCAGGCTCCAACCTCCGTCCTTGTGAGCTGTACGCACTCCCTAGCTGATCTCATACAATCTCTTAGTTATAGTTCCACTGACGCACAATAACCCATAAATCACTACTTCGGCCTGGATAGTACCCCGAGTCCCAGATTTGCATGTCTAGTTGTCTGTTTGTTGGCATTTTCACCCGAATGTCTAAAGGATAGTTGAAACTTGACCTGGAATCCGCACCTCTTTTCTGTTCATTTACCAAAGGCAAAACCAATAGAAGCATTCTGCTCCTCCATGTACCTTCCAAATGCATCCAGTCTCCCACCACTTCCTGCCACCTCCCCATCTATCATGCACCCCATTCTTGAACAGGTGACAGCAGAAGCAACAAACATTGAGAGTGAATCTCAAACAGTCATACCACTCCTGGGCATGTACCCACAAGACTCATCCTACCGCAAAGATACGTGCACAACCATGTTTATTGCAGCTCTCTTCACAATAGCAAAGAGCTGGAACCAACACAAATGCCCCTCAACTGACGAGTGGATGACCAAAATGTGGTACATCTACACAATGAAGTACTACTCAGTGGTAAAGAAGGATGACATCATGAACTTTGCAGGCAAATGGATGGAAACTCGAAGCCATTATGCTAAGTGAAGTAACACAGTCCCAGAAAAACAAGCAGCGAATAGTCTCCCTCATTTGTGGATGCTAGCACCAAATCCCCAGATGAAAGGCAAGCTGAACAACATTATTGTTATATTTCTGTTTATCTGAAAGCAACTATGTTGTTATAATGTAAATCTCTTAACGGGCTCTAGAATGGATCCACCACTTACTTTCAGACTCTGTATTTTCAAGTAATATAAAATTAAGGGAGGAAAATGTGAATTCCTAAACATAAAAAAAAGACTGAGAGAAAGATGCAGGACAGTTATGGCAGAATGCATGATGTGGGGTGAGGTGGGGGGGAAGGAAAGGGGAATATGTCTAAACTGACCTGAGAAATGATGTCTGACATACACAAAACATCAATAAAAGCATTATTTAAAAAAAAGAAAAGTACAGGATAGTTAAGGGTATCAAGGACAGGACATTCCAGGACATCCACAGGGGGACAAAAGGAAGCCAAACTCAAGAAACATCATATCCTGGCTCAAATGTCCTACCCTTTTTCCTTTCTGATCTTCCAGCAGTAGGTTCAAGGCCTGAATTTGGATCAGGTGCCTCTGCTGAGTCCTCTGCCCACCCAGCACACACTCCCAGACTTTGAACTCAGCCTGTGCCCCCAGCACTTGATAGAGCATCCAATGTAATCCCTTGGCAGACTTGTGGAATGCTTACACAGACCGTATCATGACAACTGCCTGGGCATCAAGAGAAGGCAGTGGCTCTTCTAGAATAGCTAACTGGGTCTTTACATAGATAGAAAACAGAACTGACTTTATGGCCTGGTGTGGGAAGAGAGGCCAAGGGGTGTAGGGGAAGAAGGAAAGGGAAAGCCGAGGAAGAAATGGTGAAGGATATGAGAAAATGAGCTGGGGGGGGGGGGGCTCAGAGCTAAAGGGAGAGCAGGATGATGGAGGGAGGGTGAGTTGGGTGGGGACAAGAGGTGCCCCAAAGGAAAGAAAATGCCAGGCAGACAGCATTGCTTCTGCGCATGTCATTAGGATTGAAGTGATGAGTATAACCATTTGGCAAGCTCATACATTAGTTCTTAATGGTGAGCTCCAAAAAGGAGGGCGGAGGTTAAATCCGCCTACTCAGTGAGGTGTGAGGCAAGAAGTTAACGAGGCAGGACAGCCTGGCCAGAGGTTTAAGACAAACCCATGTTATTGTCGTCGAGGATCTAATTAATTTTCCATTGAGTGGCGCTTCTCACCCTGTACCAGCGTCCCTCTGAATACCTGGGGAACAATTCAGGGGTCTGGTGGGGTTGGAAGGCGGATCCTCAGCATTACCATGATGAAGGTAGTGGATGAGAAGCATTCGCAGTGACCACGCCAGACTTTGTCAAGGCACAAGGAAAACACAATGGTAACCAGGCCTCTTTTCTGGTCCTTTTCCTTCCAGTTCGCTCAACGCCTCCCCCCTCACTGACATGAGTAGGATCTGGCCTTCATTGTTGGGTGCCCTGTTCCTAGAAGGCCTGGCACAGTAGCCACTCAGCAAATACCGACTGTTGGATGAACTCTCCTAATCCCCCTTCATTCCATAGGGCATTGAAAGAAGGATAAGGCCAGTGAAGGCTCCTCGGAGAGCACGCGGTCAAGTTAGAAGTGGAAAACTCTGGAGATCCCAGTGGGGAGGCCTGCTGGCTGCGCAGAAGTCTCCCTACTGCAGGTTCAGGTTCAAGACCCAGGTCTGCACGTTTGCAACACTGACCTTCGGGCGGGGGCAGCAGCTCGGCTCAGGCGTGCTGTTCCCGCGGCCCCCAGGAAGCGCTCGGCGCCCGCTGCGCACGTAGGTCACCTGCCTCCTGCTGGCGGCGCGCGGAGGGCCGGGCGCGGGCAGCAGGTGCGGCGGGGGCGGCTCGGGGGGATCGCGGCGGGCTGGGGGTCCGGAGCCGGCGCGGCGCAGCTCCACGCAGAGCCTCAGGCCCAGCAGCAGCGCGGCGCCGAGCAGCCACCGATGCAGGGAGCCGCAGCCGCGCCCCGGAGGCCTGGCGGTGACCATGGCGGCGCCCCGGCCCGGGCTGCGCTCAGGGCTCGCCGGGATGCGGCCCCGCGGGCCGGAGCTGCCAACTGTGGGAACTCCCAGCGGGCCGGGGCGCTGGCTGGGACCCGCCTCCCTTCCCTCCAGACCGAGGAGGCCCGGGAGTAACCGTATCCTGCCCAGCAGGGCGCGCCCTGCCGCGGGAAGGGCGAGGGGCGGTGGGCTAGGCGCACCCCAGGATGCGGCGGCAGGGGACAGTCGCGGTCACTCCTCCTGAGCTACTGGCTTCCAGAGCCTGGAGGAGAGGACGGCCACAGAGCCAGCAAAGCGCGGTCCTCATGGGGTCCTCAGCTCTGACTTCATTTTCTGGTGTTAATATTACTGAACACACAAAAGAGGATAGATAGGTGAGCTGCCAGGTTTTGCACCAAAGAAAAAGTTCTAAGAGTTGAGCAGTTTGTGCTATTAAGTACGATGTTAAAATAAATCACACTTATGCTCCAGTTTACAACTTCTCTCCCTCGAGAAAGAAGGAGGGGAGAGAAAGAATAGCATTCGGTGAAGAAGAATCAAATTAGAGCTATTCCATTTCTAAATTCTGCCTGAAGCCACCCTGTGCTTTCTCTCTGTGTTATGAAATGTGTGGGGGTGAAGGAGAGGAAAAGCCAGCTAAGATATCTGACAGCAGGAGAGAGGGAACAGAAGTTACCACGGCATGATGTAAATCAAATTAATTTAGCTCCAAACACACACCTCCCCGCTGTCTTGCAGAGATACAGAGGGACAAATTTATCTTTGGGCAAAATGCTCCCCAGCCGGCATTTCCATCATCACCTTGACCTTAATTAATCAGACCCAGAGCTCGCAGCCAGAAGCCAAGGTTGTATGCTCCACTTTCAATTTGGGGTAGAATTCTTTCCTGCCACCTGTTTGGAGTGAGTCCGACTTCTAGGTTTGTGTTCAGCTTATGTTTGGAGGGTTTTGTTTTCTAAACTTGTGGCCAGGTCTCCCACAGGCCGGTGCATTGTTTCCCTGCTTCTGTGTAGGCTGTCTCTGCTGACCTCTTCACTTCTATCCTGCAACGTGGATAACAGGCACCCACCATGAAGGAAGCCCCAACTTCTGTCCCCATTTGAATTTTGGAAATTTTTCATAGAGAACTCTCCTTTCTGAAATTCTCTTGCTGGCTGAAGAAAAACATGATTTACTTATTCTTTGTCATAACAGAGCACTTATACCATTTTCTTACAGAACAAGCTTCTCAACCCAAACTAGTCCATTCCCTGGCCACAGCAGTGCCTTAAGACTCCTGGAGGTTTCGTTGTAATTTAAAATACACACAGAGCCGGGAGTGGTGGCACAGGCCTTTAATCCTAGCACTTGTGAGGCAGAGGCAGGTGGATCTCTGTGAGTTCAAGGCCAGCCTGCTCTACAGAGTGAGAGTTCCAGGACAGCTGGGGCTTGTCTCAAAAAGAGAGAAAAAAAATACACATATATGTATACATCTCCATTTCTTCCCACCGGCTAGAGAAACAAGACGGGATCTCCCTTTAGACCCAGCTGGCCAGGAACTTGCTATGGTGACCAGGCTGACCTGGATCTCACAGAGATCTGCCTGTGTCTGTCTCCCTAGTGCTCCCCAGCAAATCATCTCTATTTTAAGGAATACAAACAAGTACATTTTTATTCACACAGACCATAAGAGACAGCCTCACATCCTGCAATTATTTGTTTGAACTGTGTTTGAATCAGGACCTTCCCATTCAGCAAAGTGAGACATTAAACAAAGTACTTAACCTTTTTGAGCTTCAGTTTTCCTGTGTGGGAGCAGATGGATATATATAATAGGATTATAAATAGTGTATAACTACTATATATTTAGTGCCTAAGTAATCCTTAGCCCTCAGAAGATAATAGTAATTTTTCATTATTTACCATTAAAGAAAATACTGTGTGTTATCATTAAAAAGTAAGCATTTTTCATGGTGGGTGAATATAAGAAAAGATAAGGAGATTTATAAATATCCTGCAGTATTCTTTTGACTTAGGAATACCCAACAGTTTCAAGAACATGATCGTTAAGACTCAAAACCCCAGGGCTGGAGATGTAGGTCAGTGGAAGAGAACTTGCTTAGTATGTGCAAGGCCCTGGCTCCATCCCCAAACTCAGATACCACAAACGCACTCTAGTATGTTATATACTCATATGTCACCATTTGAGACACAATGTGTGCAGTGTTTGATAACCCTAGATTAGCAATCTCTGCTGTTGAGTCTACTAGAAGTTTTATTTTCTGTGCAATCAGCACAGTGCCATTAACTAAAGAACTAATCTTTTGAAGATCATGATATCACTAATGTATTTTCTCTCCTTATCTATTGAGTTTCTCGACAGAGAGGAGCCATGAGGGATGTCCTGTATTATATATTATTAACATGGGGATATTTAGTAAGGCTCAAGACTGGGAGTGGAGTCCAGGGCAGGTGGATACATTCAGAACACTGTGGCTTTTGGAGAGAATGGGCAAGAAAACTTCATGTTTTCCCTTGTCTCATTTCTCTGCTTCAACAGTAAAATGTTTCCATTATGGGGAAAATCCCCTCCAAATTATCTGCAGTATTTAAATACCTTTTTCCTTTATCTTTTGCATGCATGTCTATGTGTTTATTACTAATCAAAAGACCTCTTCAGAGGTAGGTAGCATCATTAATTTTCTAGGCAGAAATCTCCCACTTGTAACTTCCACATAACATTTCCCTGTGGTATGTATGATAATGAATAATGAAATGGGTCTCTTGGTAAGCTGGGGAGACAAATCTGACCAATCACTGTCTTTCATTCATGACCTTTGCTTTTCTCATAGAGTTGACCTTGTCTTGGTTGTTTCTGGATATGTTTCAAATATGCAGATAACCATTAACCATTGTGTCATAGGTTGGTTCATTAAATGTGCATGTCAGGAAACCACAATAGTGACTTTTATCACAAATTACATGCTCCATGAGGTTTTGGCCAACAAAATGAATGAAAAGAGTTTTTATTGCTAATCCCCTAGACACCATCTATTTTGACTAACACATATGGTAGAGTGCAGTGATTCCCAAACAAAGGTATCTTTGCCTTGCAAAGAGCTATTTGAATGTCTGAAGACATTTTGATCATTGCAGCTGGTGGGAGGTAAAATATCCTCCACTGTAGGACTGGAGAGATGGCCTAGCGGTTAAGAGCACCGACTGCTCTTACAGAGGACCCGGGTTCGATCCCCAGCACCCACATGGCGGCTGAGAACCGTCTGAAGCTCCAATTCCAGGAGAACTCCAGTTCCAGGGGAATCCGAGACCCTCTTCTGACCTCCGCGGCGTTGCACGACATGGGTGCACAGACTTGCATGCAGACAGTACATACATTCATACACATACAGAAATAAATAAAAATTAATAAAAAAAAAATATCCTCCACTGTAAAGAATAACCTTCCACAATAAAGAATGGTCCAGTACAAGATGCTAAGAGAACTGAAGGTAAAAAACCATGCTGTTGTGATAGATGCTAATATCACAATTTTAAATTACAGACTGTCCAAAGAGACTGACAGAAATGACCCTCACCTTTGTAAGGTGGTTATTTCTGCTTCAAATGTGAAGCACCCAGCCAAAATCAAAGCAATCTTATTTGCAAGAGGAATTGAGTGTCAGCAGCAACATCTTCCCCAAACCGCTGTCCTTTATTCTCCATTTAATACATGTACCCTGTGGGAAACACATACAAGCCAAAGAAGAAATTAACAGTCCTTCAATTCAGAGCTAACCATCCTATAAGACTTTTCTTTTTTTTTTTTTTAATTTTATTTATTTTTGTATGTGTATGAATGTACTGTCTGCATGCAGGTTTGTGCACCCGTGTCGTGCAATGCCGCGGAGGTCAGAAGAGGGGTCTCGGATTCCCCTGGAACTGGAGTTCTCCTGGATTTGGAGTTACAGACGGTTCTCAGCCGCCATGTGGGTGCTGAGGATCAAACCCGGGTCCTCTGCAAGAGCAGTTGGCGCTCTTAACCGCTAGGCTATCTCTCCAGCGCGTTTCTTGTATCATATAGTTTACCCAAGGGAGACCATAGGCACACTTTTGTAATCTACCTTTGCAGCATAATCCTTATATAGTTGACACATGAAAACAATACATCTGAGATTTGCTTTAAAAGAATCCTGTGGAGAGAGGTGAGAGATGGGTGGGGGTATAATGAAAACAAAAATGTCTGTGAGTTGATCATTGTTCCAGCTAGATAATGGAATCACAGTTCTCTATAACTAAGCATGTTTGAAATTCTGCATAATGAAACTGTCAGTTTTAAAGAGCCATTTATTTTATGTATATGAGTATTTTGCCTGAATGTAGGTATGTGTATCACATGTATGCCTGGTGGTTGCTGCCCAGGGAGTCCAGAAGAGGGCATCAGATCCCCAGGAACTGGGTTGTAGATGGTTGTGAGCCACTGGATGGATGCTGGAAACTGATCCCAGGTTCTTTGCAAGAGCAGCTAGTGCTCTTGACCACTGAGCCATCTCTCCAGCCCCAATGAAAATGTTTTAAAGGGATAACCTATTAACTACATCTTTTATTTTTTTAACTTTCCTTTTTTTATTTTTTTATTTTTGTATGTGTAGTATGTGTATGAATGTACTGTCTGCATGTAGGTTTGTGCACCCGTGTTGTGCAATGCCACGGAAGTCAGAAGAGGGTGTCAGTTTCCCCTGGAACTGGAGTCAAAGATGGTTCTCAGCCTCCATGTGGGCACTGGGGATCAAACCCGGGTCCTCTGCAAGAGCAGTCAGCGCTCTTAACCGCTTTAACTACATCTTTAAAAAAATAAAATTGTTCATGTTAGAAGTTTATTTCATGATGTTATAAGATATAGATGGTACAATAGTTACTATAGGAAAACTGATGGACATATTTATAATCTCACAAAATTTCTCTATTGAGAGCAAGAGTATCATATCTGCAGTAACCTTGATATTCTTCATCCCAAAGACCTCCAGTGGGCTCCTGAAAGTGTACAGTCCTCACCTCTATACATAATCACTGCCATAGCTCATCAGTCCAATAACAGAGACGTCTACTAAGTGATTGATCACTATGTAGTATATTCAGTACAGACACATGGGGCAAAGTGACAACTAATTTCATCATGCTACCCAAACAGTATGTAACTAAAAACTTATAAACTGTTTGTTTCTGGAATTTTCCATTTAATATTTTCTTACCTCAGTTATCCTTAGATAATTGAAGCTGTACAAATTAAAAATCAAGTAATGGAGGAATAGAGTATTTATTCAGCAAGAATACCTAATGCGGTGAAATTTTAATAAGCAGAGCCCTCCTGTTGGACATTAGGTCTCTGAACTTGCTTGTCCCATGGCTCTGTGTTTTGTTTGACCTGCTTCTCCTCCCTTCTTTTCCTCTCTTCCTCCATCAGTGGTAACCACTATTTCATTCTCCATGTACTTGGATTCTTTTGTAATAAAGATCATTACTATTTTTCTGCCTATTTGTGGCTTATTTTGTTTAGCATAATGTCTTCCAAATCCATCCCTGTTATAGGAAATAACAGAATCTCATTTTTTAAGGCAACAGTATTCTATTCTATAAATATACTATGTTTTCTTTACCCTTGCTTGTTAGTGGACATTTCCATTTCTTGGCTATTGTGAATAATAGTGTGGTAAACATGGAAATGCAAATATTTATTTTTATCGATGTTTTGCATATTTCATATGTCATTACTCAGTTCAATTTAGACACATTCCCCTTTCCCACACCCCACTCCTGTTCCTGCATTCTGCCATACATGGCTTGCATTTTTCTCTCAGTCTTTTTTGCCACATTTTCCCCTTTAATTGTATATTACTTCAAAATATGCATACATATACTCCACCTATATACCAATATTACAAAATCTGAACATAAGTGATAGGTTAATTCTCAAGCCCATTAAAGGATTCACCTTTTAACCATATTGCTACTTTCATATATAAAAGAAATATAACAAAGATGATGCTCAGTTTGCCTTGCAACTAGGGATTTTGTGCTAGCATCCACAAATGAGGGACACCATACATCATTTGTTTTTCTGAGACTGTGTTACTTCACTTAGCATAATGTCTTCTAGATCAATCCATTTACCTGCAAAGTTCATGATGTCATCTTTCTTTACTGCTGCATAGAACTCCATTGTGTAGATGTACCACATTTTCTCTATCCATTCGTTGGTTGAGGGACATTTGGGTTGCTTCCAGCTCTTCACTATTGTGAAGAGAGCTGCAACAAACACAGATGTGCATGTGTCTTTTCAATAGGATGAGTCTTGTGGGTATATACCCAGGAGTGGTATGACTGGGTCAGGTGGCAGGCTCATTTTTAGTCTTTTAAGAGTTCTCCACACTGCTTTCTATAGGGGTTGCACGAGTTTGCATTCCCACCAGCAGTGGATGAGTGTTCCCCTTTCTCCACAACCTCTCCAGCATTTGGTGTCATTTGTTTTCTTAATCTTGGCCATTCTTACCGGGGTAAGGTGAAATCTTAAGCTGGTTTTTATTTTCATCTCCTTAATTATTAGTGACATTGAACACTTTCTGAGATGTTTCTCAGCCATCTTCACTTCTTCATTTGTGAATTCTCTATTCAGCTCTTTACTCCATCTTTCAATAGTGTCATTTTTTTCTTGATCCTTTGGTTTTTGAGTAATTTAAACATTCTGTATGTTAATGTTCTATCTGATATATCACTGGTGAAGATTTCCTCCCACTCTGTGGGTTTTCTTTTCACTTTGTTGATTTTTTCTTTTGCTGTATGGAAGCTTTTGAGTTTAATGAGGTCCCATTTGTCTATTGTTGACCTTGTTTCCAATTCGGTGGCTGTCTGATTTAGAAAGTCTTTTCCTATGCCTATGTCTTTCTTGTAGTTTACTGCCAACATTTTCTTCTATTATTTTCAGAGTTTCTGGTTTCACACTGAGGTCTTTTGTCCATTTGGAGTTGATTTTTGTGCATGGTGAAAGGTAGGGGTTCAGCTTCATCTTCATCTTTCCACAAGTGGCGATCCAGTCTTAAACCAAAAATGCAACAGAAAATAAAGTGAAAGGAAGCAACACACATCTCTCAATAATAACCTTAAATATTAATGGTCTAAACTCCCCAGTCAAAAGACATAGATTGGGAGAATGGATTAGGAAGCAGAACCCATCTATATGATGTCTACGAGAAACCCATCTCACCCTCAAGGATAGGCATCAACTTAAGTTGAAAGGATAGAAAAAAAAATATTCCAAGCAAATGGTACCGAAAAGAAAGCAGGAGTTGCTATTCTAATATCAGACAAAATAGACTTCAAGGTAAATCTAATCAGAAGAGACAAAGAGGGCCTTACATCTTTATCAAAGGAACAATTAACCATAAACATTTCACCATCATGAATATATATACACCAAACGCTGGTGCAGCAAACTTTATAAGCACAATTCTGCAGGATCTCAAGACACAGATTAATCCCAGCACACTAGTAGTGGGGGATTTCAATACTCTACTGAGCCCTTTGGACAGGTCAACTGGACAAAGGATAAACAGAGAGACATCTGAACTGAACAATATAATACACCAAATGGACCTCACAGATATCTATCGAATATTCCACCCAAACACCAAAGAATAAACTTTCTACTCATCACCCCATGGAACATTCTCCAAAATTTACCACATCCTGGGACACAGAAAAAAACCTCAACAAATATAAAAGGATCAAAATAATCCCATGCCTTCTATCAGACCACAGTGCAATAAAACTCAATATCAACACCAGAATAAGCCCTACTGTCCACAGGAACACATGGAGACTAAACAACACACTCCTAAACAACGAATGAGTAGGTAAGAAATAAGGAAAGAAATAAAAGTATTCCTGGAAGTAAATAAAAAAGACAATACAACACAACAAAATCTATGGGATACTTTAAAAGCATTCCTAAGACAGAAATTTATAGAACTAAGTGCCTACATTAAAAAAACAGAAAGAGCACAAATAGATGATCTAACACTACAGCTGAAAGCACTTGAGAGGCAACAACAACTGAATCCTAAACCCAAAAGACAAGATGAAATAAAAATTAGAGCAGAGAGCAATGAAATAGAAACAAAGAAAACTCTAAAACAAAAACAAAAACAAAAAAACAGTGAATCCAAAAGCTGGTTCTTTCAAAGGATAAACAAGATAGATAGACCTCTAGCCCAGTTAACCAAAAGAAAGAAAGAGCTACTCCAAATTGATAGAATTCAAGATGAAAAGGGAAATATCACAACAGACAATGAAAAGATTCAGACAATAACACAAGAATATTTTAAAAACCTATACTCTACAAAATTTGAAAACCTCAGAGAAATGGATGAATATTTGAAATCCTGGAATTTACCAAAGCTTACTCAAGAAGATGACAGCTTAAACAGACCCATAACATATGAGGAAATCAAAATAGTAATTCAAAACCTCCCAACTAAAAAAGCCCAGGCCCAGATGGATTTATGGCAGAATTCTATAAAACCTTTAAAAAGGACATACAGCCACTATTACTAAAATTGTTCAAAAGAATAGAAACAGAGGGAAATCTCCAAAATTCTTTCTGCAAAGCCATTATCACTTTGATACCCAAACCAGGCAAAGATACAAGCAAAAAAGAAAACTATAGGCCCATTTCATTAATGAACATAGATGCAAAAATTCTCAACAAAATACTTGCAAATCGCATACAGACCCACATCAAAAAGATCATTCACCATGATCAAGTCGGATTTATACCAGAGATGCAGGGATGGTTCAACATATGGAAAACAATAAATATCATAAAACACATAAATGGGCTAAAAGACAAAAACCACATAGTTATCTCAATTGACACTGAAAAAGCCTTTGACAAAATCCAGCATGACTTCATGTTTAAAGTCCTAGAGGGAACTGGACTGGAGGGAACATTCCTCAACATAATCAAAGCCATATACAGGAAACCCACAGCCAACATCATCCTAAATGGGGAAAAATTAGAAGCATTCCCCTTAAAATCAGGAACCCAGCAAGGCTGCCCCCTATCCCTGAGCCCCTGGCAGGAAGCTCTTCTGACAAAAGATACAACACACACACACACACACACACACACACACACACACACACACCTTCCTAGATACACTCTAAAAATGCAACTTGGGTATTGTTAGGAAGATTTATTTATACAATGTATAGAGATGCTCCTAGATTTGGTGACAGGAAAGAGGCTTAGGTTAAGAAGGATCAAAACATGGCCTTTTCCTGGGACCATGGAGGGAACAGTCCCCTCCCACACATCCTGTGCATCTTCTCATTGTGATACATGCCAGAAATAATCTCCCAGCTACAGATTACTTTGAAGTATAAAATATTCCTGATTTAAGCACTCCCAAACCCAAGGGCTTACAAAACCTTTTAAGATCACCAGGGAACTGACAGAATAACATGAGGCCCAGCATGCCCAAAGGCAAAAATCTCAGGGCTCTGTCATTTCAACTCAGCTTGCAAATATATTGAAAATCCTGAGGTCAAAAGCCATTTTGATTTCTCATCACATTATCATGATAGCCCTAGGGAAAATATAAGAATGATATTGTTTTCAGATCAGAATGCAAAGGCTCTCAAACCTAAGTGTGCCTGGGACCCACTCCTGGGAGTGTTCAACTGCCGCTTCAGAAGCCCCAACCTGGGAGTTTCAGGCAGAAGTCAGTCCAGAGAGCCATTATTCTAACAGGCTTCAGGCAGCCCATGCAACTGCATAGTTGCCGTGGCACAGTAGTTCCCCACTACTATGGTGAGAGAGAGTATGCGGCACATATCTATGGGCCCAAAGCGTTCTCCCTAAGTGCAGTTACCAACAAAGTTGCCAGCTTTAACAAGGAATTTCATGTTCAAAAGTTCTGGAAAGCCCTGGGTAGCATTCTCTTCTTTTCCCGCCACTTCTCACGGGAAGGTAAAGGAAATGCCAGACTAGATCCTCCCTGTTCCTTTCCTCCCTCCCTTCTCCCTCTTCCTCTCTCCCATCCTCCCTCTCTTCTTCTTCCCTCTCTCCCTCGATTTTTCTTTCCTCAATTTGTTCTGGAATTTTCCTAAAGCTGTGGAGTAAAAGGAGGAGAGTTGTGCTCCCATTGGTGTGTCAGAACCTGTGTCTACCAGACAATAAGTAGTTCAGGAAATGTGCATGTCCCGGGGGGATGCGGTGACCTTCGGCTCATGAGTTCCCTTCTAGTGCCTCAGTGCCTTCATCCAGAAAATAGGCATAATAAAAATAAGCTTCTTGTGGGGTCGTTGTGATTGAACAGGTTCATATGTTTATAGAATTTCCAGGGCCTGAAGAGATAGCTCAGCAGTTAAGAGCACTCGAAGAGGACCTGGGTTTGATTCCCAGCACACATGGTGGATTACAACTGTGCATAGCTCCCATTCCACGGGAATATCATGCACTCTTCTTGGACAACACAGATGCACTTACAGGCAGGCAAGCAATACACTCATAGACAAAATAATAAAATAACTTTTTAAAAGGATTTCAGGAATGTGCGTAGCACACTGCCACGGTGTATAGTTTGTTATCAATACCGCTCACTAAGAATCAGAAAGGACATTTGTTTCCATTTTGCATTTTGCCGAAGTTTATGCTACTGTTTCCCTTGCCTTTGTGTTGAATCATCTGTGGCTTGTACTTTCTGGATCCAGAACCAAAATAAGAAAAGGGTGTTACCATGGAGCTGGAGCCTGTTGTTGTCTTTCTCCTTAGCACCTTGCACACCAGGGGAAGTTGCTCCAGATTTCCTGCTATTTCTGAGAAAGTACATTGACCCAGTGTAACTAGCAGGTCTTTTCCTTCCGGCTTTGATCTGCACGGCAGTGACACAATTCTCATTTTATTTCTGTCTCTCAGGTTGATGTGGGCACGCAGCCACTCTGCTTTTCTCTCCTTTCCCGTCCCTGTCCTGCCGTGTGTGTGCTCTTCGCACTGTGCTCCTGTCTGAAGCATGCAGTTCCTACCTCTAGTCACCTCCGAGTCCTTACATCTGCTCCTTGGAACAGATTTCACCCTGATCACTTGACTATGAGTTCACACCTTCAGCATCAGATGCAAGCCCAGTTACTAAATACATGTCCTCCAATCCCTCCTTCTGGAGTTTTTATAAAGCTAGGACTGCTAAAAGCAGCTTCTTGGTAGGGGCAGAAGGCTGGACTTCCCGGTTCCTCCTGCCCACCCCCTCCCACCTTCCCCAATCACTGAGCCAGCTGCTCAGAAAGGGAGACAAATGCTATCTGAAAGAATGCTGCTGTTGCTAGGAGAGAGAGAAATTGCTCCCTGTCACAGGGAGGCCAGGAGAAAAGCCCCCTGGGCTGGACAACAAAGACGGCAGAGACCGTGGCTGTGTGGTGTGAGCTGTTTCAGCTGGGAAGAAGTGTGAGGGTTGCTGCTAGGTTTCTAATAACCCAGGATCTTAGTTAATGTCTTATGCCTTTTTATTTCTAGCTTAATATGTAGAAACTATGCAAAAACCAAGAAAACAATTCCCAGGATTCCTAGGACCGTAACCCGAGAAAATATCAAAGCAGTTAACGGCTTCTTTTTTTATCAATTAAGAATCATTTGACAAATACATATTAATATGAGAAAAAAATAACACATTTATATGCAAAAATACAGCATATTATTTAACATATGTCTGTGAAAAGAAAAAGCATTGAAGGACGTACACTGAGCTGTTTTTATCTGCCTCTGTTCTCCTTCTCTTTATTTTTTTTTCTATGCTGATTTTTCACCTGCCCCAAACCCATAGCAGATGCAGGATTGGGGATGTGGTTGATGAATTAATCAGTTTAGCTTCCCTGTTTTCAGTCAGTCTTTGGCACATACTCATTAGAATGTGTGCAACAGAGAATTTTAGGGACCCTACAATACAGGCTTGGCATTGTAGGACCATAAAGGAGCAAATCCTCAGGCCCCTTCATTCACTTTACTATACTCACTATGCTGCCATGCCTCAGACCTTTGCTCTGCTTGCTCTCTGTACCTGAAAGAATACTACAAACCCTGTCACAGAGGTGGGACAGGCCTGGCTCAGTCTGGAAAAAGACCAGGCTGAGGAGTTTGGATTTCCTATGGGCAATAAGGAATGATTTTTAGGAAGGCATTGGCAGGATTTTAGAAAAAGATTTAAGAACTTTATAGACCCAAGAAAGCAGGTAATAGCCCTTCTAAAGCCTATCGTCCAGGCTTCAAAATAACAATAGTACCAAATTGTTGAAAACAAAAAACATTTCCCTGTTGGCATTGAAAAAAAAAATTGATTCTAGACTGCTTCAAAGTAAATTATGATTGCAAACAAAGACTTTTCCAGCCCCTGTTTCTACTTCTCCTTACCACCCAAGACTGAAAGGGCCCCTTTAATATAGAGCATCCGATTCCTGTAAATTCATAAGGTCTGAGCACAGGGATTTAACAAAATAATGTGGTCATTGCCTAACTATTCAGAACAAAAGTAGATAAGAATGTAGCATAATTACTTCAGCATAAATCCTTCCAGTTCCCTGCAGCCATGGAGAATATATCAACAAGAGCCTCCTAGCAACACTACTACACACATGAATAGTCCTTCCTGAAAAGCCGCAGAAGCTGCACTGATGACATTTTAAGGGAGACTCACTTGTGTACATTCAGTAGATTAGAGCCTTGCTAAATCTGATGAGCAATACTGAAAATCGTTTGCAACCCATATTGGCATTTTCCAGCATTCAATCTCAGTCTAAGTCGGAAGCTGGTGAACAGTATATATTATACATGATCTCTTAAGCCCTTCATTTTGTCCAATTCTAGGTTGAAAGAAAAAAAATAGTAATTGACTTCACTGGGGGCCTCCAGCCCTAAACTCGTTTTAGCAATTAAAAAGGAAAAGCAGATTCCTTAAGCACTCATTGACATGAAATAAAATCAAAGCTAAACCTATATATAACCTGTCAAAATTTGATCTCTAAACTAGAGAAACTTATTGATTGTCTGATTTAATGAGATACAACTGTTTCTATGTCACCTGTTTCAAATCTTATGTTAAATAAAGGGATAAAATTCTGCTATCTTTCAGACTTTAACAATCTCAGGTAAATTGACTGCATTTGTCTATTACTAATTGCCATTGTTAGAAATTAAACCTTTGTTACTGGCAGGAATAAAACTTCGCTAGGCAGATCAACAGAATTACTTCTCTCCTTAGACAATAGAAGGTAGGAAGATATTGACATTCAATGAATTTTTTTTTAGTCTTCCTCTCATTAGTTATCGGTTCATGCTCCAAGAAAGGCTTTTGAGGTGCCAACAAAAAGTTCCATAGCTTCATGTGTCAGAAACTTTTTCTGCAACTCTGAAACCTCTCTAAATGCCAAGCCCCCCAAAAGCATTCCCTATGCCCAGACCAGGGTCAACGCTATAGAAAAGCTTTCATCATTAATATTCTTTTTAAAAATGTTTTAATTTATTTTTTATGGGCATGAACGTACTGTCTGCATGTAGGTTTGTGCACCTGTGTCATGCAATGCTGCAGAGGTCAGAAGAGGGTGTCAGATTCCCCTGGAACTGGAGTTAAAGATGGTTCTCAGCCTCCATGTGGGTGCTGGGGATCAAACCCGGGTCCTCTGCAAGAGCAGTCAGTGCTCTTAACCACTAGGCCATCTCTCCAGCCCTTCATCATTAATATTCTTAAGAGAAGGGGTCTATTGATGGTCCTTGCCAAGCCCTGTGCTACTACTCTGAAGGCCATTGGTGGCCTGAGGATCAGCGTGGAAAGAAGAAAGCACAGACCAAACACCATCTCTGGCTGCAAGAATCACAGCTTTGCACTCAGAAGACGGACTTCTCTGACTAGCTTCACACTTTGGCCCCATGTGCTTTCTTTAGAAAATACTTGTTATGAAATTTTATGATCTGTTAAAAAAAAAAAAAGGTGTAAGAAGACTCCTTCTTACCTACCTCACAAGACTGTTGAAAAGATTAAAATTAGATAGTTGTGAAATCATTCCTAAGTCTCCTAGGAAAGACTGAAGGAAAGCTTTGTGGATAAACCTGTCATTGTGATCTTAAACTAATTATAATGATCCTACCTTAGCCTTTGTCTATTAAAAGCTCTTGGTTCTGCTGACCAAACGGTTCTTTCCCTTGTCTCTAAATAGCTCTTTAAAATCATCCACCCATAGCCCCAAAGAATTGAATACATGACTGACAACAATAAAAATAAAATCATAGCATCTCTCCAAGCCCTTCCTAGATTAGCCTGGAGAGAAATTCCTGCAGCCTTGCTGTGACTGGGCATGAAATTATCCCCCAATGCCCCCTTTTGCTGCCCATTCTCTAAACACATTTTTCTTTGTCTTTCTCAAAAACAGGAACAAGCAAATGCATCGTCCACTGTTCACACACCCTCTTCACATCAGGACACATCAGTATTTACTATTATCATTTAAGCCTTAACCAAGGATGGTGTGTCCCACCTAAATCTATCTTCATAGCCCTCCATGTTCCAAGCACCATCGCCCTTGACAACAAATACTTTCAACACCAGCAGAGACCCCCATTTATATGAATTTCCTAAACATTTTCACCTTTGACCCCACAGCCCTTCCCATTCCCAATTCTACACTATCAAAAACAACCTTCAACTGAAATGTGTGGCACATTCACAGGAAATTGTAAATGGCTAGTGTCTCCTTCAGGAGCTACACCTTCCAAAATATGCTAAGAAGATAGTCTATCAGGGCTGTATTGCACTTAAACTAAATGAATTAAATCCAAAGAGTGGGATTTCAGGTGAAGCTTGACAGCAGTAAAGTCATAAACAGAGAGAATTCCTAGCACTGAAGTCACAGGACACAGATGCTGTAAAGTCTACACACAGGCTAACCCAGCAGCCTGATGCCTGATCCTGAGAACTGACTAGAGAGATGACCATGATGCTGTCCCAGGTACATGGCCTGGGTGGTACCTACTGGCATTCCATTGTGGATAACAATAGCTGTAGTCGAGTTTATTCAACACAATGATATTAGTTACCAAGTAGCCTGTGGCTCACTCAGTTATGGGAAGGTGAGTGACAGGTTTTGATTAAGTCACTGGTGACAACTCCCTGATGCCTCTGCCACTGCTGGGAAGCTCTTCTCCAGCTTACAGAAGTGGCTGAGGCTGAGCAGTGCCTCTGCTCCCCCTCCACATCAGCAGAGGCAGACGCTTCTAGCCCTGCCTCTCTCCAAGCATTTTACTCGATTCCAAATACAAGCTTCAGGCTAAGGCATCAGGCCAAAAGAACCTAAGTCACAAATGGGAATCCTAGCCATAGGGAGCTTAGGAAATGGAGTTTCATGTCCAAGATTTTACAGGACAGAAGTGCCCATGAGAAGGAGGTTGATGTAAGTGCTGTGCAATTCACAGAAATGCCTATGTAGGATTTTTAGTGAAGTCTCAATGAAACTGAGGACTAAGCAAAGCCCTAAAACACTTAACTGAGAAATATTTCCTCAAATGCCTTCTACTTTTTCCAGATTCGCTTAAGAAAAAGCAGCCCAAGTATAACTTACTTTCCTTTAATAACCCAAAAATCATAGCCATAAACATCAGTCATTTCACTGTGCTACAAAACAGCCATGCCCTCAGTAACTACTGAGATAGAGAACACTGTATTCATCTGAACATCCTTGAAGTGTTTTATCACTTTACTGTCTGCTGTCTCGAAGTCTCTTGGTTCTGCATAGTTTCTCTGAAGGCTATAGATCAGGTGTATATCAAGCTTTTCTCATTAATAAAGAAACAAAGATTGTGAGCTTAGTGGTAGAATGCCTGTACATGAACAAAGATGGTGAGGTAGCTCAGTGGTAGAATGCCTGTACATGAACAGAGATGGTGAGGTAGCTCAGTGGTAGAATGCCTGTACATGAACAAAGATGGTGGGGTAGCTCAGTGGTAAAATGCCTGTACATGAACAAAGATGGTGAGGTAGCTCAGTGGTAGAATGCCTGTACATGAGCAAAGTGGTGGAGTAGCTGACTAGTGGTAGAATACCTGTACATGAGCAAAGATCATGAGGTACTCAGTGGTAGAGATGCCTGTACATGAACAAGAGATGGTGAGGTAGCTCAGTGGTAGAATGCCATTGTAGCATGAACAAGATGGTGAGGTGCTCAGTGGTAGAAGCCTGTAACATGACCAATAGATGGTGGGGGAGCTCAGTGGTAGAATGCCTGTACATGAACAAAGATGGTGAGGTAGCTCAGTGGTAGAATCCTGTACAGTACAGAGATGGTGGAGTAGCTCGAGTGTAGAAGCCTTTGTACATGAACAGAGAATGGTGAGGTAGCTCAGGGGTAGAATGCCTGTACATGAACAAAGAGGTGGGGTAGCCAGTGGTAGAATGCCTGTACATGAGCAAGGATGGTGAGTAGCTCAGTGGTAGAATGCCTGTACATGAACAGAGATGGTGAGGTAGCTCAGTGTAGAATGCCTGTACATGAACAAAGATGGTGGGTAGCTCAGTGTTAGAATGCCTGTACAGGAGCAAAGCCCTGGGTTTCATCCCCAGCAGAAAAGAACAAGGAGGCGAGGAGGGAGGGAGGGAGAAAGGGAGGGAGGGAAGGAAGGAGGGAGGGAGGGAGGGAAGGAGGGAGGGAGGGAGGGAGGGAAGGAGAAAATACTAGAAAGGGACAGCTAGCTTCCTAAGTGACTGCATCTTGTCTCACCTCTTTCATTCCATTTCTGGGGTTCCTCAGTTCCCCTACTATTTTCTCTGTTTTCCTGAAAAGCTCCGTTCTCTCTTTGGACCATCTTTTTTACAACTTTAATTACATGTTATTTCCAATATCACTAACTAAAATCAAAGTTACATTAAAAAGTAGAAGTATCTTGGTGTGGTGGTACATGCCTTTAATACCAGCACTCAGGAGGCAGAGGTAAGCAGATCTCTGTGAGTTCAAGGCCAGCCTGGTCTCCATAGTCAGTTCCAGGCCAACTGGAGCCCTACAGGGAGATCCTGTCTCAAAAAAAAGACAAAAAAAAAAAATAGTAGAAATAGCACAAAATTACTGTAGTTTCCAAATTTCAGGGATCAGGTTCCAAATTACAGTAAAGATAAGAAAGATGCTATATGAGTTTCAAATTTTCTTGAGCTAGAAAATTGTAGTCTGGACCCAAGTGATAAACATAATAGCCATCCTTATTTTCCTTCTTTTCTTTCATTTCAAAATTTCCTCCTCAGTCAGGAAGCTTATGGCTACTAGCTTACCTCTCACGGTACTAGTAATAGACATCTGATCCTTTACAAAACATAAAAAAGAGTTTTCTTTATAAAGTATCAAATAATACTTTCATTCCAGATTACAACAGACAGACCCCATTTGTATATTTTCCATAGCATAGCAGAGGTCAGTGGGACTAGATTGGGTTAAGACCCAGACCTCCCAGCTCAGGCAGGCAGCTCTCCCCGTGTCTGATATTCCATAGGCTGGTGATCTCCAGGATATGTTCTCATGTTCTCCTTCTACAAAATAGGAAGTAGTGTCACAAACATTCTACTCCTGAAATGTTTACAGTGAAACAAATTCTAAGTCACACTCAGTAAGACTTAGGAAGCCAGATCTGATGGCATGGGCCTGTAATCCAAGCTATTCATGAGGCTGAGGCAGGAAGATCATGAATACAAGACTGGCATAAGGAACTTAGTGAGACCCAGTATCAAAATTAAAAGTAAAAAGAGCAGGTTGGGGATAAAGCTCAGTGGTAGAGCTCTTGCCTAGTATGTGTGAAGTCTTCGATTCAACTTTATCACTTGCTTGCCTTCTTTTTCTGCTCGAGCATATTACACTTTTACTTTACATCTTATTCATTGCCTTTGTATATGCCATAGCACATTCATAGCTAAAAGCTTTCTTCAGCAACTAGAAAAAAGCTGGTTAAGTAACAAAAGGCATATTCCTAAAAAAAATCAGGAGGTTCATTGGAGCCATCAAGACTCGAAGAATGGAAGAACTAGATCCCAGAAAAAATAGAACTTCCAGGAGGCTTTCTTCCCTTGGAAACATTTGTCAATTAGGAGTGTGGGTTCAGGCAGGGGGACTTCAATGGAAGCAAAATCAGTGATATTCCTGGCGGTTCTCTGGGATTGATGGGAGCGATTCATGCAAGCCTCAGTGGTGGCTGCTTTTCCCCACAAGACATTTTCTGTGTGCTGGAGTTATTCACAGGAGGCAAGGCTTAGAGCTTCTATAAGGCAATATAAAATCTCCTATAATCACGTGGTCCTTAGAAGTCAACATCTTACTAGAGAGAGGATTGTTCCCTAAGTGGATGATCAGTTTCCAGGCCTCACTTTCCAATAGCACTCCACATAGGTGGGCATGTCCTCCTTCCTCACATCCTTCTTCACTCAGCTCCGGATACCCCACACTCTCCAGGCTTCCTCAACCTCCTGGATCTCCTGTTCTGTTGTTCTCATTTGCCCACCATCTAAATGCTGACTGGCCTCAGCTCTGTTCTTAAGCATCTTGTTTTCTCTTTAAAATTTTTTTTATTTATTATTTTTATTTTACATGTATGAATGTATTGTCTGCATGTGTGTAAGTGCACCTGTGTTGTACAATGCCTGAGGAGGTCAGAAGAAGGCATCTAATCCCCTGGAACTGGAGTTACAGATGGTTGTTAGCTGCCATGTGAGTGTTGGGAATCAAACCTGGGTACTCTGTAAGAGCAGCCAATGCTCTTAAGCACTGGGCCATCTCTACAGCTCCTATCTTGTTTTCTCTTTTTACTGGCCCTTCTCAAGTGATTCCATCTATTCCCATGACTTCGAGTATGCTGCGAACCCCTAAATTTCTGGTCCTGCACTTAGGACCATCTGTTCATCTTCACACTCTGCAATATCCACATGGGTCTCAAATCTAACACGTCGCAAACTTCCGATTAGTCATTATTCCTTCCTCCCAACTGAACCCTCTCCTCTCCCCCTCAGAACACAGCAGCTCCATTCATGTGGATGCTCAGACCCAAATCCTTGAAATCAGTGTCACCGCCTCTTTTCATTTCACATCTCATATCCGTAGCAAATCCTCTGTTCATACTTTCCGAGTGGATACAGAATACCACTAACATTCATCACTTCCATCATCCTTTCCCACTGCACCACTGAAATAGGCTCCTTGCTGCTCTCTGTGTTTTCATGTCCTCTTTTCAGTTTACTCTCCATATAGAAACCAGAATGATGTCAGAGCACGTCACCATGTTCTCAACTCTAATAGTTTCAGTCTAAATGGCCTACCACAGCTCCAATCCTACATGATCTGAGTTAATCTGGGTTAGGGTTAGGGTTAGAGTTAGAGTAGGGTTAGGGTCCATCTTATCCACACTGGGCTCCTTGTATGTACCGAGCACATTCTACTCTTTTTTAGGGTCTTGGCACCTGCTGTTCCTCTGCCTGAAATGTCCTTCATTCAGTTCTTCACATGATCATTATTACCTCACTTTCTGCAAGCTTCTGTTCAAGGATAGACCTAACCAATGTGCTATAAAAACATGAGCTTGTAATATTCCCATTTAAATAGAAAATTATTCTTTGTATCACTGAACAAGGTATAACATTAGAGTATGTACTTATGTGTTATGCCTCCCCCAGTTGAATGTAAACTCCATGTAGATAACTCTCATTACACAACACTCTTCTGCTTGAGGACTGCCTGGTACACTGTTGGCTTTGCAGAGCTGAGGTAACAACTTTAGAACAGCTAAACCCCAAGAGCATTACTTAGTGAGCCGATATCATGTGCCCTTGGTCAGACCTTGTGGTAGTGAGTTTCATTAACCTGACACAATGTAGCATCATCTGGGAAGAGAGTCTTAGTGTGAAATTGTCTAGATCAGGTTGCCCTGTGGACCTGTCTGTGGGATACTATCTTGATTAACTGTTGTGGAAAGAACAGCCCATTGAGGGTTGGTGACACCATTTCCAAAGTTCTTTTCTAGAGTTCACCCTTGTCTTCAAGCTCCTTATCCTGAAGTTTCTCATTCATTAGCAGCAAGAGAATTTGTTTCTCAGTGTGCAGGGAACAGTCAAGGGGATCAGACGGTAACTCGGACACAGATCTTTATTCATAGCAACAACCGTGCTCACACTCACTTCCTTTTTCTGGCTGCATCAGGAGATTCATCTCTACTATTTCCTCCTCTGTTTTCCCAGAGTTGTTAGGTCGGAGCTGGGCTCTGGCGGCCCCAGCAAGCTAGACTAGGCTATCTGTTCTCAATAGAACAACTGAACAGACAAGTAATAATGATGTAGCAGAGCTTTTAGAAAAACTAGAAAAGACCTACAGAGCCCTGGTCAAAAGTTAATCAGCCAAATTTATTAAAAAAAAAAAAAAAAACAGCGCTGCTGACAAACAGTCTCAGTGCCCAGTTATGGCTGTCTGGCCCGAAAGAGTCCAAGAACTTTTTAAAGGGGAGGCCAACAGAGAAAAGTTGACTAGCACTTTTTAGCCTACTTAGAAAAAAGTCAGGGAGACTTAAAGCAGATAAGCAATTTACAAAAGCAGAAATTGGCAGTTAATTATGTCTATGTTTCAAGGCTTGGATGTGCCTCTCGGCAGTGCGGGGAGGGGTCTGGGCAGCTTGGAGTTTTCCATGCAGCCTTGAACTAAGAGTAAACTATTGCCAAGAACTAAACTTAAAGGGGTTCTCTGTTCAAAATGGCATTTATTTGATTATTACAGTGAAATGCAGAAAGAAGAGATATTCAATGTGGCTACATTGAAAAGAACAAAGCCACCCTGCGGACCCCCCCCAAATTAATATTTAGGGTCCTGACTTAAGGTTTAGGTTTAAATAAAAGCCCAGACTGCATAACTCCAAGGTCTTGATCAGGGTGTGGTCCACCCATCACCTTCATCTGGGCTTCACTATTTCCTAATAGGTTTTCTACTAGGTGCTTTGACAAGTTGTCAGAACTGCGTGACAATCTCTTCCTCAGAGACAGTTTCCTCCTCTGGCTGCCACCAGAACTCAGGCTTTTACTTCTCCCAGCATTGGACTACTCCTGGGGAAAATCCAATTTCTTAGGAATCATTGTCTCAACAGCCTGACAGTGGGGATTGGGGGGGGGGGACCAGATTCCTTTAGAATGCCTTCATTACTATCAGAAGGGTTACACTGGATAACTTGTGCATCAGTGAACACTGTGGCTTGATTCTTTAATTTTCTCCTTTCTGAGGACCATTTCCTCCAGCATACGATCATTTCAACCCTCTCTCATTTTAAATGCTCTCCCTCTACCTTTTATCATTTAGAAACCAACAGAGAAGCTCCTTAAGAGTTTCCTTCATCCACTGCTTCCGTTTCCACACAGCATGTTCGTTCCTCAGTCCTTCGAATGTTTCTTCCCACATACGATCCCCCACCGTCCCCCACTGAAACTACTCTTCATTAAGTCCCCATGTCCTCCCAAATACTTGTAACAGTGAATCCTTTCCTTTTGTATTATTTTTTGAGAGACTTGTATAGTTAACATACCTTTACAAAACAAACTATAATTATTATAACTTTGTATATAGTAAGAAATAAATGTATCCCTCAATTCACCATCAAACAATTATGGCTAACATTGTGTGAATAGATCTCCAAGGAGGAAATAGAATGGGAGGGAAGTTTCTCAACAAATTTCTGACATTTTTCTACAGTAATGGAGGCCCAAAAAATCCCTGAAAAATCAGGAAAGAAAAAGGATGCATCCATATGTAGAGCATTATTCAAAAATAAACTGTACCAGGAGCAGAGAGAAGGAGAAGGAACCCAATTACCTACCGAATGACAACAATTAGACTAACGACACTTTTCCATGGCAACGATAAAGGCCAGAAGACAATGGAAGAGTGTATTCAAGACGAAGAGGAAAATAACCTCAAACCTAGTAGACTCACTACAGAATTAATCTCTCGTTACGAATGGGATCTAGACTCAATATGTGCTTTGCATGACCTAGCCCTGTTCCCAGACCTGGCTGTTCATCTGAAAACTCCCAGAGAAGCTTTCAAAAGCATGCATTACCAGCTCCAACATTCTACGAGATTTTGTCTTTTGAGAATTTAAAACAAGTCATTCTAATCAGGACTAGAAATCTAGGTCAATGCTTTTCCATTCTGGATCCACATTAAAGTCACCTAGAAGGGGCGAGAAGATTTTCAAAATACCGATGCTTGACATCACTAACTGTGCTGGATAGCTTTAGTGTCAACTTGACACACCTGGGTTGAGGGAGCCTCAGTTGGGGAATTGGCTCCATTGGATTGGCCTGTGGCCACATCTGTGGAGTATTGTCTTGATTGTTGAGCAGTGACAGTATAAGAAGGCAGGCTGGGCATGAGCATGAGAGCAAGCCAGGAGCAAGCCAGTGAACAGCAGTCCTCCATGGCTTGTGCTTCAGCTCCTGCCTCCAGGTTCCTGCCCTGAGTTACTGCCTTGGGCTCCCTAAGTGATGAACTGTGACCCAGGAGATGTGAGCTGAATAAACCCTTTCCTCCCCAAGTTGGTGTTGGTCAGAGTGTTTTGTCATAGCAATGGAAGACAAACTACAACAGAAATTGGTACCAGTAGAGTGGGGTATTGCTGTGACAGACCTGACCTTGGTGTTTTGGGGAAGGATTGTGGAAGCGTTTGGAACTTTGGGCTGGGAAGATCATTGAATGCCTAAAGATTGTTGCTGTGGAGCTTGGAGCAGTTTTGCTGAAGGAGTTGTAGAAGATGGAGGCCTGGCTTGTGAAGTTTCTAGTTTCAAAGGAGAGTAGAGATCATCAGGACTGTGTAATCTGTGGGTTCTGGTCAGCTGGGGCTGGAGAATCAGCTGAAGGTAACAAGAGACCAGAACCTGAAGTGAAATTTTTGTGGTACTGGGGCAATTGATGCTGGTTAGCTGGGGCTGAAAAATCAGCTGTAAGTAACAAGAGACCAGCATCACTGAGGTGAAATCTTCTGGGGAGAATTTCTTCAAGGTCAGCACACAGAAGCTGTGACCCAGAAAGGGCCTGAGCCTCCATCTCGAGCCAGAAGCCGGACTTGGTAACGTGTAAGAGTCTCCTATATGGTTCCGGTGTTGAAATTTGAGGGGGTCACAGAGAGCAGCCGAGGCTTGGCACTGTGAGAGGTCAGGAAAGACCATTGGTGGAAGTGCACCTCGGTTGCTGTGAAGACCCCAGGATTGCAGGGGTCATGGAGAGAAGCTGAGGCTTTGCACCAGGAGAGGTCAGAAGAGACCATTGGTGAAGGTGCTGCCTCAGTTTCAGTAGCGACCCCAGCTTTTTGGAGATGCTGGTACCCTGGGACAACCACTAAGAGCAGCAGTAGGTGTAGAATGGAGTCGGCCTGGGCCTGCGAGATGAGTGTGCCACGGACGGCAGAGTCGGAGAGGGGGAGCTGCCGAGACCCTTTGGAGCCCAGAAGATCGTGAGTGAATCCCAGGTGTCCAGCCTTGAGCTACTTTGCTGGACTTAGGTTTTGTTTGAGAGTGCCTGATTCTTCCCTTTGAAATAAGACAGTACTTGTTTTGGATTTTACAGCAGCCCACAGTTAAGAGACTTTTAACGGACTGTGAACTTTTAAATGTTTGGACATTTTAAGGACTGTGAGGCTTTTGAGGTTGTACTGTCTTAGGTTGTGATTCATGTTAACATCATATTTTGGGGATAAGAACTGGAAAGGTGGTGGTTTAATAGTGATGTGTTTTGTGTGTCAAGTTGACAAGGGGTCAATTGTGCTGGATAGCTTTAGTGTCAACTTGACACACCTGGGTTGAGGGAGCCTCAGTTGGGGAATTGGCTCCATTGGATTGGCCTGTGGCCACATCTGTGGAGTATTGTCTTGATTGTTGAGCAGTGACAGTATAAGAAGGCAGGCTGGGCATGAGCATGAGAGCAAGCCAGGAGCAAGCCAGTGAACAGCAGTCCTCCATGGCTTGTGCTTCAGCTCCTGCCTCCAGGTTCCTGCCCTGAGTTACTGCCTTGGGCTCCCTAAGTGATGAACTGTGACCCAGGAGATGTGAGCTGAATAAACCCTTTCCTCCCCAAGTTGGTGTTGGTCAGAGTGTTTTGTCATAGCAATGGAAGACAAACTACAACACTAACCAAGAGATTCAATATTATTATTATGGGGTGGGCCTAGGTATCCATCTTTTGTTTTTGTTTCTAGATACCCGCACAATTCTTTTTGTGTGTGTGTCTTTTTTTTTTTTTTTTGAGACAGGGTCTCCCTGTAGCTCCAGCTGTCCTGGAACTCACTATGTAGACTCAAGGCTGGCCTTGAACTCACAGAGATCCACCTGCCTCTGCCTCCCAAGTGCTAGGATTAAAGGCATGTGCTGCCATTCCCAGCCCATACCCTCACAATTCTAATGCTCCATCAGGGAAAGAGGAGACACACAGTAAGTGCTCTTGGTGCCCAGGTGGGCAGCAGGACAAAGGGCGAACTCAAGCAGAGCAGCAGTCTTAGTGGAAGGGTTTCTGGTCAAAGCAGTTTCTTCAACAGGTTTGATGTTGCCATCTTTTATCCTCTTCCTTTTCATTAGGAACTGAATCCCAGGTACAGAGCCAGAGGCTACCAAGACCACAGAGTAAGAGACAGAGCTTTAAACCACCTCTGTGGCAGAAGGCACGTTATGCTCTATGATCTCAGCTTAGTAGACTCAGCCAGGGACACACGCAGATCTGGATGGAGCAAGACATGGTAACTTTGCTCCCAAGAAAATCTTAGCTGGCTTAGGCCTCCAAACTGCATAGATCATTTAACTGCCCGGGAACCCTGCCATTGACTGTATTATTCTCTGTGGTGTACTCAAGCTGTGTGATTTTTAGTAACAGGTAGACTTTTTTAGTTTTTAAAGAAAATCAGTGAGAAGTCCAACAAGAAACCTTGCTGAATGAGGTTCACTACTACTTCTGTCCACTATGACACATTGTTAATTTTTGTACCCAGCCATTCAAAAAATGTTATTTTATATCAAGCTTGGAATCTCCAGTGGGTTTAAAAGGTCAAATCAGACGTTCCTCGTCCCAGATAGAGCTTAAAGTTTAACTTGGCAAAACTGTAATCCTCAAGCCAATTACAGATAGCTGCTGTTTTGTGAAGTAAAGTTTTACTGGGACACAATTATGGCCATTTGTTTATATATTACTTATGACTGACTGCTCTTGGGTTACAATGGCAGTGTTGAGAAGTTGCATGGGTGCAACAGAGTCCCTGGGGCCCACATATCCGTGATTATCAGGCTCTTTATGAAAGCAGTTTGCCAACCCCAGGTCTAGTAGACAGCTGAACTATTTCTGCATCACAGGAATTCATTCATTTTTTTAATAAACTGACCTTGAAAAAAGATTTTGATTGAAATGAGAGAATCCATTTAAACAGGCTCAGTTAGAAAGGGAGAAAATGATAAAATATTTCACCATGAAAACCTATGAACAAGAACTTGGGTCATAATTTAATTCTATAAAATAACAAAATCTTTACTCAGGGCCTTGTGAAATGGGAAGAGTAGAGGGGGGGGTCCTCGAGTGCAACAACAAGCATAACGAGGGACAGGGTGCTGGACAACTAATACTAGCCACCAAAGCCACCCCAGGCCAGTAGCTTCCAGGCCCTTTGTCACAAGAACTTGATGAATAAATTTCAAGGACAACAAAGGGTAAGTTTTAGGAAAAAATTTTATTATAGAAGAAAGATTAAAAGGAGAGAAAGCAAGCAGAGCTCCTGTATAGCAAGCAGGTCCCAAGGAAAGGTAGCCACTGAGGATATTTCTCTAGGGTTCAGTAACGCTTTGCTGGGCTGAGAGAGGGAGAGGTGCGGTGGCCAGTTCAGCTGGCCCACTACCAATCCCATGAGATGCCTATGCACCACTCCATCCTTGTGTCCAGACTGGAATTTCAGCATACCTTGTTAGAAAAGAATCTGAGGTCCAAGGACCCTGCCGACGCCATACAAAGAACACGTGGACGGAGCAAAAGTCACTTGGCAGGGCAGATTTTACACTTTTGATTTTTAAAAAATAATATTTTATTGATTCTTTGAGAATTCATACGATGTGTTTTTATCATGTTTATCTCCTCTAATTCTTCCCAACTCCACCCTCCCTGCCCACCTTTTGCCCTCTTTATTTTTTGTTTCTTTTTTTTAGTATATCTTATTATTTTTATTAAGCTTCTATAGTTTCATAGCACAGTTCTCAATCAAGTTTAGACCCTCCCTCCCCTATCCATGTGGCTCTGACTCACCACCCAGACCTCCTGTATTCTGCATCGTACCTGGTAATACCTATCTAGTCAAGCCTTTGCACCCAGATGTCCTTAAGTGAAAATTCTTCCACTGCAGTCTAGTCAGCCCATCTAAAGATCATAAGTAAGGCATATCATCCTATACCCAGTAACAATCAGTCTTCAATATTTCTCAATCTAGGGCTGGCCCACCACCCATTTCTCTTAGCCCCTCTGGCTCCTTATGTTGGCATGGGTCCTGTGCTCCATGCCACCATTGTCCAAAGTTCACACGTGCAAGCTTCTGGTGGCCAGAAATCCTCTGCTCCCCTGTGATCATGAACCAGCTCTGGCCCTTGCAATCTTTCTGTCCCTTCTTCTGCAATGGTCCTTGAGCAGTGGGTGGGTGAGGTTCAATACAAGAGTCCAACCCAGGACACACACTCTGCAGTATCTTGTTCTCTAAAACTTGGCCAGTTGTGGCCTTCTGTGTGCATCTCACTCTGTTGTATAAGGAGGCTTCGCTGACGAGGGCTAAGGGATGCATTGATTTTCTCTCTGCTCCTGGCTCTCCTTTGCTTCACGAGCCTTAGGTATAGCGGTTCAACTGCAGAAGTCTCATCCAGTACTACGCATCTCTCAGTCATATATTCTCTGCGTCTGATCAGTCGTGGAACTCTGAAAAAAAAACCTATATCTGTTGCAATAAGAAGCTTCCTTAATGAGTGGTGCATGATATTCTTATCTGTAAATATAAGGATCCATGTTTAGCTTATGGTAAAAAAAAAATCATTTGTCTGGAGACAAATGACAGAGGTAGGGTTTTCACTAGGATCTATGGCCTCTCCAGCCATGTGGTCTGGGTGTGTTTACAGTGCCACCCATACTTTTGCAAAAGGGTGCATCATTTGGTCAGTCAAATCCAGCAAGCACACAGGACCCAGAAGTTCAATCGGTTTTTATCCCTAATGCAAGAGCACTGTGTCTTTTACCCATTGGCTGGGGTCCAACCTCACAGTCTTCCCTGGTTGTCTAGTTTAAAAGAATTGGCACAAAGGAAGTGGGAAGAGTTCTGCTGCCCCAAGCCATCCAGTGAAGGATATGCACTAGGGCCTTCTCTTAAAAGCTCAGGTCTCGTGCCTGAAAGTCTTACAGGGTGCGGTGGGATTAAAAGATTAGAATTCCTTGTCATAAAACCAAGTTTTACAAGGTTGGAAAGAAAAAAACCTAATATTTAATGTTTCTTTATTAAATATACCTTCAAGGGCCAGTAAAGTATCTGATCTCACATAGCTTCCGGGTAGCTGAACTCGCTAGGCTGCTATGTAAAATGAAAAGAAAAATAACAAGAAACCAGAGAAACAGAGCAGGCCAGTAGATCAAACCAATACATGTTTGGCTTCTGAACCAGAGAGAACTGGTTGTCACGGACAAGGTACAGAACTGCCCCTTTGAGTTGCCTGACATGTTTCTTTCGTTGATTCTCATCACTTACATGTGCTAAGCAAGCTCTCTGCCACTAAGCTACATCCCCTGCCTGAAAAAAAAATGTACATTACCAAGGTCACCCTTAGTTACAAGACCTTGACTAGGAGGCTAATGATATGCTCAGGGCTAGTGCTAGAGAAGAGAATGCAGTTGCCTGAGCAACATAAAGGTTTCATTTGGCTTGGTTTAACCCTAACAATGAATTGATAATACACACGAAGGAGACAAGGATGTGTCAACCATCCCTTTCTGATGGCAAGAAATGTAACAAAGATCCAAAGCCAAAAGTCACCAAATGCTGAGTTTGCACTGCAGTGTTTAGATTTTTACTCGAGCTACTGTCAATTTTTATTTACAATATTTACAATATAGTTAGATTGTCACAATAAACTTTCTTTTTCCTTCTAGACTCAGGCAGAACCTCATTCCATGAAATAGAATAAGTGTTTCAATGGAAGCAGAGGAAATTGACTTTATCTGACTGAAAAAGTTCTTTTTATTAACAAAAAAATTGGCAACAAAAGAATTAAAGCACACTGGTCATTACAAAGTGGTCACTTACTGTGGGAAGATCCAGTTTAAATTGCAGGCTAGCTTTTGGCTAGCATGCCTCAAGGCACCGGGTAGCCGAGGGTCTGACCTGCCCCAAGGAGGAACAAACAATGTGACCTAGGCGCTTGATGCAGGTGGGTCAACAGTATGGAGTGGTGCGGAGTTGGGGGACTTATGATTGGTCCTGGGAACTGATGTCATTTAGTTTATAAAAGCAGGCTGTAGCAAGGAATAAATTTGAATTTCATAGTAACATCATCACAGAATTCCCGGCCATTATTTTTATTAATTATTGCACACATACATGCCAAGGTAGGCCTGCATTTCATTCGGGTGGCCAGTGGGTTGGAAAAAGCTTCCCCTTGTGGACCACCAATCTGGGTAGCTGGTGTTGTGAGTGGACATAGGCTGAAGATAGGCCATCAGCCATCAGCCTGAAATTCCTGTCCAGGATTCGGCAATCTCTGGGCAGGTGGGAAGTCACAGCCAAGAGTGGAACACATGTCTCGTGGGTCCAGGCTGAGGGCCTGAGTTGGAAATACCATTCAGGCTGGGCTATGGGAAGTAGCCAGGGGCCTCTGAGAAGAGGGGTCAGCTCCCCACAGTGTCCGCATGGACACTGTGTTCCCCTTCCCTTACCAGGGCTGTGTGGTCCTGTTCGGCATAAAAAGAAAGCTTCCTACAACTTACTTTCCTTATAAGCCAGGGACAAGGAGGCAGAACAATGGAAAAATAACTGGTTTGCAACAACTTCCTTTCTGTTAGCTGCTTCATTGTAGGGGTCAAAGTCAAGAGAACTTCATTATCATATCAGTTGAGACTGACTTGTTTGGAAATTTTAGCTGTTGTCTCTGTAACCCTGATGTCTTTTTTTTATTGATGTTTTATGTATTTCATACATCATTTTTCATTTCTATTCAGGCATATTCCCCTATCCCTTCCCCCCACCCCACCCCAAACCATCCCAGATCATGTATTCTATGATAACTGTCCTGCATCTTTCTCTCAGTCTTTTTTTATGCTTAGGAATTCACATTTTCCTCCGTTAATTTCATGTTATTCTAAAATATGGATACATACTCTACACCCATATACAGTAATTACAGAGTCTGAAAATAATTGGTGGGTGGATTCTAGAGCCCATTGAGGGATTCACATTATGACAACATAGTTGCTTACAGATAAACCAAAAATATAACCATACTGACGTTCAGCTTGCCTTTCATCTGGGGGATTTGGTGTTAGCATCCACAAATGAGGGAAACCATTCTCCGTTTGTCTTTCTGGGATTGTGTCACCTCACTCAGCATAATGGCTTCGAGCTCCATCCATTTACCTGCAAAGTTCATAATGCCATCCTTCTTTACCACTGAATAGTACTCCATTGTGTAGATGTACCACATTTTTGTCATCCACTCATCTGTTGAGGGGCATATGGGTTGGTTCCAGCTCTTCGCTGTTGTGAAGAGAGCTGCAATAAACAAGGCTGTGCATGTATATCCCTTTGGCGTAGGATGAGTCTTGGAGTAATACCCAGGAGTGGTATGATTAGGTCATATGGTAAGCTCATTCTGAGTCTTTAAGGGTTCTACCACACTGCTTTCCATCATGGTTTTAACAAGTTCATTCCAACCAGCAGTTGATGAGTTGTTCCCCTGTCCCCACACCCCTCCAGCTGCTGTTGTCTTTTGTTTTCTTGATCTTAGCTAGCCTGGTACTGGAGTGAGATATATTCCTGAGAGTGGGTTTAATTTGCATTTTTCCTTAATTATTTAAGAGATAGAGGACACTTTTTAAGATGTTTCTCAGCCATCTTACTTCCACGAGTGGAAGACTTCTGTTCACTCTTGACTCCATCTTTTGTAGTAGTATTTGTCTTCTACTTTCCTTTTTTTTGGTAGGTTTATAGTATTCTCTTGATGTTAATATGCTCTGTCAATGTGTCACTGGTAAAGATTTCTTTCTTCTCCACTCTGTAGGTTTTTTCTTTCGTCACCTCCTGATTTTTCTTCACGTACAGAAGCTTTATAGTTCTTTATGAGGTCCCATTGGTCAACTGTTGATCCTTAACTTCCCCGGCTGGCTGCTCCTGGTTAGAAAGTCTCCTCCTACACCTTGTCCTTGTGGGTTGTTGCCAACTTCTGTCACCTTCAGGGTTTCAGGTTTAGGTTGAGATCTTTGATCACTTGGATTTGTTTTGTACAGGGTGAGAGGTAGGGGTTTAATTTTGTTCTGTTACAGTGGTGATCCGTTGTCGTTTTGCCAACACCATTTCTGAAGATGCTATCTTCCCCCATTGAGCTTTTTTGGCCCCTTCGTCAATATGAGGTGGCTGAAGTTATATGCTCAGTTTTGATCTTCAATTTTGTTCCAGGGGTCAATGGTCTCTTTTTGTCCAGTACCAGGCTGTCTTTATGACATAGCCCTGTAAATAGCTTGACGTCTGGTAATGTAATCCCCCCAATATTGCACTTTTCACTCAGGGTTGCTTAGCTATTCAGGGCCTTTTTTTTTTCCATATGAATTTAAGGATTTTTTTTTCTAAGTCTGTGGAAAAGCTCATGGTGATTTTTGATTGGGATTGCATTGAATCTGTATATTAATTTGGGTAAATGGACATTTTTACTATATTAATTTTTCCCAATCCATGACCATGGGAGGCTTCCATCTTTTTGATGTCATTTTCTTTTTTTTATGTCATTTTCAATCTCCTTCTTCAGGGTTTTAATTTTTGTTGTAGAGATCTTTGGTGTTTTTTGGTTAGGTTTATTCTAGGTATTTTTTTTTTTGAGGCATATGTGATTGGGAAGGTTCCTTATATTCCTCTCCAGTTGCTTATTGTTGGTGTAAAGAAGGCACTGAATTTTTCTAGGTTTATTTTGTATCCTGCCCACTTTACTGAAACTTTTGATTGTTCTTCTCAGAGTTGTTCTGTGGAGTTTTTAACAATCCCTTAGGTAAACTATCACATCATCTGCAAAAAGGGATAGTCATACTTCCTCTTTTTCCAATTAGTACTCCTTTATTTCTCCTTTCTTGCCTTATTGCCCTAGCAAGCTTTTAAAGCACTATATTGAAGAAGAGTGGCAACAGTGGACAGCCTTGTCGTGTTCCTGCCTTTAAGGAGAATGCTTCCAACTTTCCTTCATTTAGGATGATGTTGGCTGTGGGTTTCTTGTATATGGCTTTGATTACATTGAGGAATGATCCCTCCAGTCCTCTAAGACTTTAAGCATGAAGGGATGCTGGATTTTGTTGAAAGCTTTTTCTGCACAATTGAGATGATTGTGTGGTTTTTGTCTTTAAGTCCATTTTATGTGTTTTGGATATTTATTGATTTAAGTATGTTGAACATCCTTGATCTCTGGTATGATCCAACCTGGTCATGATGGATGACTTTTTTGATGTGGGCCTGTATGGGATTTGCAAGTTTTTGTTGAGAATTTTGCACTTGTTTCATCAATGATATGGGTCTATAGTTTTCTTCTTGTTTGTGTCTTTTGCCCTGTTTTGGTATTAGGGTGATGCTGGCTTCATAGAAGGAATTTTGGATATTTTCCTCTGTTCTGTATCTTTCTGAAAAGTTTGAGTAGTAATGGTTTGTAAGACCTAATTAAAGGTTTTATAGAATTTTGCTGTGAACCATCTGGGCCTGGCTTTTTTTAGTTGGGAGGCTTTTTTTTTTTTTTTTTTTTTTTATTTGTTATGGGTCTGTTTTAAGCTGTCAATCTCTTCTTGGTTAAGCTTTGGAGAATCCCAGAATTTTCCAGCATATATTCATCCATTTCCTTAAGGTTCAAATTTATAGAGTATAGTTTTTTAAGTAGTTTTGTAGATTGTCTGGATCTTTCTTATCTGTTGTGAGGTTTCCCCTTTTAGTCATAAATGCTATTGATTGGGAGTTGCTCTTTCTTTCTTTTGGTTAACTGGGCTAGAGGTCTAGCTATTTTGTTTATCTTTCAAAGAACCAGCTTTTGTATTCATTGATTTTTTTTGTGTGTGTTGTTTTCTTTGTTTCTATTTCTGTTGATTTCCGTCCGCTCTGATTTTTGTTATTATGTTCATTTCTCCTGTCCTGCTGTTGGGTTTGAGTATTAATTTGTTGTTTGTCTTTCAAGAGTTTTTTATTTAAGTTTTTAGTGTTTGTCATTCATTTTTCTTTCTTTCTTTCTTTGTTTTTAATGTGGGGCACTTAGGGCTATAAATTTTCCCCTCCTTAGGAACTGAACTTAATGTATTCCCACAGGTTTGTTGTGTTGTATGGTTATTTTCATTTAGTGTCCAGGACTGCTTTTATTTCATCTGGATTCTTTTCTTGTCTTCTTCTGACCTGCATCATTGTTCAGGATTGTGTTTGTTTAGTCCTCCAATGTGTTTCTTGTAGTTTTGTAGGGTTTGCGCCCGGGTGTAAGTAAGCTTTTATTGGCACTGGTGGTTGATAGAAAGATGGAATAATTTCAATCTTGTTGTATTTGTAGAGGTTTCCTTATCTTGTGTCCCCAAGTAAGGTGTGGTCTATATTTTGAGTATGTTCCATGGGGTCCTGGTAGAAAACATATTCTCTGGTGTTTTTGAGATGGAATAGTCTATGATATCTGTGAGGGTCCATTTGGTGTTAAGTGTGTTGTTTCAGTTCCTGATGTCTCTCTGTTTTTTTTTGTCAGTTGACCTAGTCCAAGGGGTTCAGTGGGGTATTGAAGTGGAGAGAGCCCCCTACTATATAGTTGTAAACACCTCCGAACAGGTACCTTAACGGATAATCTGTGTCTTGAGGATCCTGAAGGACTGGTGTTTATAAAAGGTTCAAGTGCACCAGAGTTATGGTGCACATATATTTAAAATTGTGAGAAGTCTTCATTGGTCAATTGTTCCATTGATAGGATATAATGGCCCTCTTTGTTGTTTGCTGTTATTTTATCATATTTTTACTCAGTTTGTTTTTGGTTGATTTAAAAAAAAAAACAAGCTACCTGGGCTAGAGAGATTGCTAAGCGGTTAAGAGCGGCTGACTTCTCTTGCGAGGAACTGGGGTTCGATTCCCAGCACCCACAGAGCAGCCCCTAAGAACACCAATCAACAGACTCCAATTTCCCGGAGAAACAGCTCTAACCAGTTCAGGGGATCCAAGACCCTCCTCTGACCTCCACAGCATGCACAACACAGATGCACAGAACAACTACAATGCAGACAAGCAAATTCATACACATAAAATAAAGATTTAAATTAAAAAAAAAAAAAGAATAATAGCTACTCCCTCCGACTAATTCTGCTTTTTTGGTACCATTTGCTGTGGAATATTTTTCCAGGCTTTTCACTCTAAAGTCTGTCTGTCCTTGAGGGTGAGATGGGTTTTCTTGGAGGCAGCATATAGATGGATCCTGTTTCCTAATTCCATGCTCCCCAGGCTATGTCTTTTGATAGGGGAAGTTTAGCCAATTAATATTTTAGGTTATTATTGAGAGATGTGTGTTGTTTTCCCTTTTCAACTTTATTGTTTGTTTGCATTCTGGGTCTAGGTATTTATTTACGCTGGTATGCTGTTTCTGGTAATTTTTCTCTTGGGTCGCTTAAGGATAGTTGTTTCCTTTCCTTTGTTCTTTAATGCGTTCAATAGTTGTCCTAAAGTGTTGGGTTTTTTGACATGTGTTTGCTTTCAGTTGTTATGTCCTGAAAGATTTTTTCTTTTCTCCTTCAACTATGATTGACATTTTTTGCTGGGTATAATAATCTGGGTAGGCATCTAAAGGTCATTTGGTACTGGGAATACTTTGGTCCATGTTATGGCTTTCCCAATGGTTGCACTGAGAAGGCAGGTGTGATTCTGATGGGTTGCCCCTTGTATGTAACTTGTTGTTGCTCTTTGTCTTTCATTTTTGTCCTTGTTTTGAGCATCTAGTGTTTTAACTATATGATGGGGGAATTTTTCTTTTCTTTCTGGCTTGTTCTATTTGGTGTTCTATGTGCTTCTTGTATTGTCTAATGGGTTTTGTCTTTTTTTTTCAGTTTGGGGAAGTTTTCTTCTATTTTATTCTGTTGAAGATCTGGATCAATATCCTTCTCTTAGGATTCTTCTCCTTCCTCGTATCCTATGATGTGGAGGTTGTGGTCTTTCATGGTGTCCCTTTCATGGTTGGTTCCACTCTTGTTTTTTAAAAGTTTTCATAATCTTTACTTGGAGTTTTTAGCTGTTCTGTGTTATCTGGTAGGTCCTGATATTCTGTCTTTCTGCTTCATCCATTCGCTTCTGAAGGCTTTTCTTTTTTTTTCCCATCCTTTCCTGCTGATTGGATGAATGATCAATTTTCCGTTTTTTGTTTTCAATTCATCTGCAATTCTGCAGTATTTCCACTTCCTTTGGAGCTTTTCATGCTTTTCTTTTAGGTCCTTGCTTGGGTTGTCATTCTGTAGCCCTCTAGTTCTTTTGGAGTTGGAGTTCGCTTCCCTCTGTTTCTTTTCAGAGTTTGTTTTCTCTCTGCCTCTAGTGTCTATTCTGAGTTTATCATATCGTCCGTTTGAGTTCTTGTCTGGAGTTTATCATTCTTTCCCTTCAGTTCCTTCAGGATTTTTTTCCATTCTCTCCCGTTCTCTGATTTGTTCTTTATAGTCTTTTAATAGGTCTACAATTGTTCTTCTAAAGGTCCATATCTTGGTTCCCTTTGAGGGAGATCTCAGTGTGAAGGAGTCAGATGCCACAAGAGTGGTTGAGTTCAGTGGGGATGTATTTTGAGCTTTTCCCATATTGTTGTTTTTTTCTGTTGTGGTTTTGGCATGTTTATTGTTTGTGTTGTTGTTGTTGTTGTTCCCACCTCTGTATTAATGTTGTTTGCCTTCTGTTGCTAATCTCAAATTTTGCTATGGGGGATTGGTTGTTTACTTTTCAGTTTGCGTCCTGTTGGTTTCTTCCTCAGTTTTGGCTATGCAGCCTCCGCTATGCAGCCTCCAATCACTGTCACTGGTTATATTAGTAACTTTTTCTTCTGTTGCTGTGATAAAACCACCATGAAGGAGGCAAGAAGAGGGAGGGTTCTGCGTGGAGAAAAATACAAAAGGAATAGAGCCCAGCTGTATCTTCGTTGTCCAGGATAGTTGGCGAGAGCTGAAGTAAAGTGGAGAGGGTCAGACTAAGCCATAGTATAAGGGGTGAGGAGAATGCGTTAGCCGCGTGATCGGAGTTGGTGAGTAGCTATAAGTGGGTGCGAGATAAATCGAATTTACGACTGTCTAAATAGAGATTGAGTAAGATTTGCAATGTCGGAGAGACGCGAGGAAGCTTGTCAGGCGTATGAAAGGCAAATCGAGAGGAGGGATAACAGAGCATACGAAAAGGAGAGGAGTGAAAGGATTAGTGGAAGGATGAAGAGGGCGAAAGAGAAGAGGCGAGAAAAGGAGAAGAGGGGGGGAGGTGGCGTACGGGGGGAGAGAGGGGGCTCTGAGTGAGCGAAAGCGGAGGGCACAGCTTGCCAGGAGCACAGGAAGCAGAGAGAAAGAGACACTGGAGACTTCAAGGCTTGTTAAACGCACTAAGCAAGTGCCCCCAATAATGTACGTCCTCCAGCACAGCCACACCTTCGAAGACCTCCAAGAACAGTGCCACCAACTGGAGACAAAATGTCTGAAGACTTAAATAAAGCCTACAGGGGGGACAACGTTCATTCAACCACCATCATGTTCCACTCCCTGGCCTCCATAGGCTCTTGACCATATAAAAATGCAAAATGCTTTAGTCCAACCTTAAAAATCCCCATAGTCGTTACCAGTCTCAATGCCATTAAAAAGTCAACAATCCAAAGTCTCTTTTGAGACACAAGGCAATCTCTTTACCTGTAAGCTCCCTGTAAAATCAAAGGCAAATTACATACTCCCAACAGTGGAACTGAATACACATTCCCATTCAAAAGGGAGGAATAGAGCCATAGCGAGGAAATAGAGGACCAAAACAGACCGAAAACCAGCAGGGCAAACACCAGTCCAGTAACTCCATGTGCAACTTCTGGAACTTTATGTGTCAAAGGGCTTAAAGGCTCAGCTCTTCCAGGATTGAGTGCAACATGAATCTCTTCCTTAGGCTGGTACCGACTCCCGGTATGCAGCTCTCCTTGTCAAATCGCTCACAGCTCTGGCATCTTGAATGTCCTTTCTTGGGTTCTCACACGGCCCAACAAGCTTCCCATTCACAGCTTTGTGAAAATGGCCTATCAGGGCTGCTCTTTATTCAGACGCGCCTGCTGCCATCTGCCTGGCCCTCTGTGGCTCTCGGAAACCGTGCAGGAAGAACTGACAACCCCGTCACTCTTCATCTTTCATGCCTCTAAGCCAGCACCACGTGAATGAAATTGGCAAGTTTGGTTACAAGTTCATGATGGACTCTGTCCTACTTTTAACCACATTTGCAAATTATCTCGTTCTCTGCCCTGGACTTGTTTGAGTAGAAAACACTTTCAGTACTTTCCTTTCAAAAGTTGAGGATTAGCTGTGGTTGTGGTCTTGCCCTGAAGGTACTATTTCTTTTGTTTACTTGTAAACCTCTAGGATTTTCCTTAATCACTTTAATCCACTTTTTCCATTGTTCACTTGTAAATATCCAGGCCTGTCATAATAACGTAATCTCCTTATGAAAGGAACCTCTCCTTCACATGCCTTGGCCAACCTTTAATCTTTTCCTAGTGTATTTTCAGATCCGAACTGTACATTCTTTCTGTCTGCAGTCTTCCTTCCTGTCCCATTTGCTCTTTTTTCACTATAGATCTGTAATATTCCACCATTAATAGCCACACACACCACCATTTCTACAATTAGGCTGTCTTGAAATAATATCCTCTGCCCAAGACATTAGTCCATGCGTTTCAACTTAGCATCAGCCCAAGCATTTGGCTGTGGGCAAACTGCTGCCAGACTCTTTATCAATATATCCCATTGCTGGCTGCCTAGTCTTTATTTTTCCTCGGAACTACATTTTTTGCAGCAAGGCTTTCTTCCAGGCTTCTACTACTAGAATGGCCCCTTAAGCTGCTGCTTACAGTAGTCAACACTTTTTCTACCAAAGTTCCAAAGTCTTCCCAATTTCTCCAGTTCTTTCTCCAAACACCCACTGGTCAGGTTCTTCACAGCAACAGCCCACTCTTGATACCAACTAACTGTATTAGTCCACTTTTCTGTTGCTGTGATAAAACAACCATGAGCAAGGGGAACTTTAAAAGAAGAGTTTATTTGAGCTTAACGATTGACATTTCCAGGGAATCACATAGTCCATTGTGTGGGAAGCATGGTGGCGGGTGCTGGAGCATAAGCCGAGGTCACATCTTGCAAAATGAGCACAGGAAGCAGAGAGAAATAGACTGGGAGGGACACAAGGCTTTGTAAAACTCACTAAGAAAGCCTGCCCACAGGTGGGACAGATTCCTCCAGCACGGCCACACCTTTGAAGACCTCCAAGAAACAGTACACCAACTGGAGACAAAAATGTCTGAATACTTAAAGCCTATGGGGGGACACTCCCACTCAATCCACCACACTGGTCTATCCTCCCAAAATCTTTAAACCGCAGCACCAGCAGTTTACACTTTCCACCTCAGTATTAGTAGCTTGAGATAGTGTGGGCCCCCTGACTGACCTTCTATCCATGCACGAAGTTCTTCTCTATGGTCCTAGCATTGGATGGCGCCTGCTGAGGTGGGCTGCCAGCTGGCCACCTGCACAACATAGATGGGCCTTGGCGGCTGGGCACAGGTAGTGTGCGCTGCTGGCTGACCTTCTGCCCATGCACACAGTTCTTCTCTATGGTCCTAGCATTGGATGGCCCCTGCCGAGATGGGTCACCACCAGCCAGCCGCCTGCACAACACAGATGAGCCTTGGTGGCTGGGCACAGGTAGTGTGCGCTGCTCACTGACCTTCTAACCCTGATGTCTTAGAAGGTCAGGTAGATAGCTTAGTTTCAACTTTACTGTGAGTGACTTCATTCTGATTTTCAGTCTGGTCTGTAGAAGTCCACTGCAGAAGCTTAGTCAGAAACAACAGCCTCCTGCAATTTGCAGTGTATGTACAAATGCATGTGGAGGCCCCAAGATGACCTTAAAGGACTTCCTTGATGGTTCACATTTTTTACTGAGGCAGGGTCTCTTTCTGAACCTGGAGCTTACCAATTCCACCTAGTCCTAGCTATGAGTTTGCCCTAGGAATCCCCCATCCCCCCCACACACACCCTCCACCCACCCCCCACTCCCCACACATCCCCACCCCCACCAAGAGTTCACACATTCTGTCATTTGGGCTAGGATCCATTTCGTCAAATCACTCTTCCTGCCCACTCCTCAATGCAAGCTCCTCCCCTGAGCTCTAGTCAGCCTATCAGGAGTCTCTCTTTCCTAAAGAAGGCCAGGTATTCCTCAGCTGACCAGCATCAGCTGCCAATATTTCCTCAGCCAAGGTTGGGCTCTGCTACTCATTTCTGCAGTTCTATGTTGGGTTTTTGTCTGGCTGAGCTTGCATGTGTCTTATGCATGCTAATACCAATGCTGTGGGTTCATATGAGCAGGGTCCCAGGAGCTTGTAGGATTCATTTCCATTTGGTCTTGCACCACCTCCCTGGCTCTTTCTGCATCTCCTTCCACAATGTTCCCTGAGCCCTCAGTGGGTGAAGCTGACTATAGACGACCTGTCCATGGAACATTCTATATTCTGTAGACTCCTAATCTTCACGGTTTGGCCATTCAGGCCCTTTTGGGTTCCTGGTCTCCTGTTGCATGGAGGAGTGTCCTTAACAAGAGTTAAGAGGTAGTTAATGCCTTCTTAGGTCCTTGTTCTATGATGCTTGAGGCTAATGTATAGAGATTGCATTGTAGATGCAAGACCATGTCTTGTGTGTGCCCAGTTGTGTACTATTCTTGTCTGGTGCAAAAGAAGCTTCTTTTCTGAGTGGTGTCTGGGATATTTGTCTGTAAATATAAGGATACTTCTTTTGTAGTTAGTAAGATGTTACCTTATCCTAGGGAATGTGTCAACCTTGGAGAATTCTCTAAGATCTGTGACCTCTCCAGTTGTGTCCATCTAGCAAAGTTTACAATACCACACATGGGTTCCCTCCCACTGAGTGGGCTTTATGTCGAATTAGTTCCCCATTGACTTTCCCCAAGGTAAGTGTACCACTATTGCACCAATGTCGTATGTTGTGCTGTGCATTGACATGGATATTTGGTCTTGAGGCTGATGTTGGACCATTGCTTGATGTTCTCCTTTAGCAGCTAGCATTGTGCTCTCCAAAGCTATGAGAGCTAGCCTTCAGGGGTGGTGGCTCCCAGGTCAGATCCAGCTCCATTGCTCAAGATCCAGTCTCTGAAGTGTGTCCATCTTCAGCAATAGGGTCTTACCCTCAGGTTCTGGGAGGCAATCAAGGGCTATGGCAATAGCCTGTGTAATTTTGGGAGTCTCTTGGACTACAATGGACAATAACTCAAAAGAAAGGTTTCTCCTGTCTGGTATGTTTCTTATTAAGCAGCACCTAAGAGAATCATATTAATCTAACCATCTATAGACAAAGGATACATGCAATACCTCCAATGAGTCCATTTGCAAGGTTGAAGGCTACATAACTTTCTTTTTTCTAAAAGACAGATTTATTTTATTTTTAATTATATATGTGTTCATGTGTCTCTGTGTGGTTATGTGTATAAGAGTGCAAGTGTCCACAGAGGCTAAAGAAGTCATAGGATCCTTTGGTGCCCGAGTTACAGGTAATTGTAAGCTACCTGACATGGGTGCTGGGAACTGAATTCAGGTCTTATACAAGAACAATATGTGTTCTTAACTGCTAAGCCATCTCTTCAGCCCCAGCAGCTTCTTTTTAAGGAATATGGGATTCTCTCTCTTATTCTCTTTTCCTCATTGAAACAACAGACATTTTTTGAAATGCAGAAGTAACTGTTCATTCAGAACTCACAAGAGGTCAGGACCTATGGCCATTCGTGATGGCTCCTCAAGCCTACATGGGCCCTCATCATGCTTCCATTTCTCCTCCTCTCTGCTTCTCTCTTGCCTGTCTTCTCCACATAAAATGGAACAACCTGTCAGCTATTGTCTACACATCTCTAGAGCCTGCTATCAGCAGGAAATTATTACAGACAAGGCAAGTCTCAACAAATAAAAGAAAATTGAAATAACAGCCTGTATTCTATCTGACCACAAAGGAATAAAGCTAGATGCCAACAGCAACAGAAGCTACAGATCATACACGAACTCCTGGAAACTAAACAGCACACTGCTGAATGAAAATTGGGTCAAGGGAGAAGTCATAAAGGAAGTTAAAAAGTTCCTAGAAATGAAAACACAACATAACAAAATCTACAGGATACAACAAAGATGGTCGTAAGAGGCAAGTTGATGGCACACAGTGCCTAAAGCAAAAAATTTGAGCAATCTTGGGGCTGGAAAGATGGCTCAACAGTTAAGAGCACTGCCTGCCCTTGCAGAGGTCCCCAGTTCAGTCCCCAGCAGCCTATGATGGCAAACAATTACTAGTAACTCCAGTCCCAGGGGATCTCATCTGGCCTCCATAAGCATTGCACAGCCCATGGCCCACTTATATCTATGAAGGCAAAACATTTATACACAAAAAAATAAAAATTTTTAAATAATTTTTTTTAATTTTGGAGATTTCATAGTAATAATGATGCACCTGAAGGCCTTGGAAAAACAAGAACAAACAATAGATGAGAAGAGACCATCAAGATTAGATCTGAAGTGAAAGAAACAGAAATAATGACCAAAAATACAAAAAAAAAATCAATGAAGAGCTGGTTCTTTGAGAAGATTAACACGATGGACAAGCCTTTAACCAAATTAACCAAAAGAAAAAGAGGACCTATATTCATAAAATCAGAGACAAAACAAGAACTATCACAACAGACACTGAAAAAATTCAGGGATCATAAGGACATACTTAGAAAATCTATATTTCACTAAACTGGAAAATCTAAAGGAAACAGATAAATTCCTAGATGTATCTGACCTACCAAACTTAATACAAATTCCTAATCTAGCTGGTGAAACTCAATTTATACTTTGATACTTTTAGCAGAGCTGAAAGCTTGACTTTTACACCAAACCAAAAGACCGTATTCTCACCTTCCCTCAAATCTCAGTGTGACCCTGAGGCTAAATCATATGGAAAAACATAGAGGCAAAATGTTATGTGAACGGCTGGAGAGAGATGGCTCAGCAGTTAAGAGCACGGACTGCTCTTGCAGAGGACTGGGGTTCAATTCCCAGCACTCATATGGTGCTAACAACCATCTATAACTCCAGTTCCAGGGGATCCAACACCCTCTTCTGACCTCTGCAAGCATTGCATGAAGCTGGTGCACTTATACACATGCACACGATACATTCATGCATCATGTAAAGAATCCAAGGTGCAGCTTAGACTGCTGAGATGCTGAAGCTCCAAATCCCAGCAGGTTTCCAGAAAGGGGCCTATGCAGGGCAAGCAGGCCAGCTGGAAGATCCACACAATGGCTGGATGACGTGGGTCTGTGCGGAAGAGAAATAGTAAGGCCCATGGGAAATTTGGGAGTGAAGAGATAATGTACCATACACGCCAAGGTAAGTTTATAATTCAAGTGCAACAGGCTGTGGAAGGTGGGGCTATGAGTAATAAGGCTGCAGGCCAGGTCAGCAGGTGGCCTGGGCTGATGGAAACCAATTGCTGGGCTAATAATTGAGGAAACTTCAGTTATATTTTTAAGGGATCTTGTTAACTCATTCTCTTTGGCTGCTTAGGGCTGTGATTTATAGGCAACAGAGTAACTTAGAGATAATAAAACCCCTAGGCCTGGTGGCAAAGTACTGAGATTTTTCAAGAAGAAAGGTCCCATTTAAATATCTCAATGGGCTTTTCTCGGAAACAGGCTTCAAGTGTATCTCCATCCTTCATACCTTCAAGAAGAAAGATGAGAGGAATCAAGAAAAAATACTGTAAGTGCTACATACATTCATTTCAAATATCTGAGAAGTTAGGAGAGTCTTAGAACCGATTTCTAAGAATTGTAACTTCCAGCAGATACTGGTCCACTATCCTTTTCTTCATTATCTCTTAAAAGCTCTTAATTGATGAAGCAAAAAGTGGTTTAAATATCAATTACTGATTCAAAGACCAGCCTGGGCTATGTAGCAAGACTGTTTCAAACAGAAGAGAAGGGAAGAGAAGGGGAAAAGGAAGAGAAAAGGGGAAGAAGGGGAAGGGGGAGGGGAAGAGGGAAGGAAGGGAGGAAGAAGAGAAGAGATGGGGAGGGGAGAGGAAAAGAAAGAAATAGAGAGAGAGAGAGAGATAGAGAGAGGAAGGAAGGAAGGAAGGAAGGAAGGGAGAGAAAGAAAAAGAAAGAAACAAAGAAAGAAAGAAACAAAGAAAGAAAGAAAGAAAGAAAGGAAAGAAAGAAAGAAAGAAAAAGAGAGAGAGGAAAGGAGGGAGGGAAGGAGGAAGGAAGGAAGGAAGGAAGGAAGGAAGGAAGGAAGGAAGGAAGGAAGATCTATTTGAACATGTCTATTCCATAATAAGGATACCTGTTATTTTTTACATAGCTCATCTTCTACATTAGGATAGGCTATGGCCTTTCTGTCCAACTTCTTTTTTTCCTAAGTGAATACAGTCCTGAAACTGAGCATAACCTTTGTCTGTAGAAGCACTGTGCTTGCAATGACAGCGCCTCAAAGCAGCCTGGTTCCCCTGGGTCACAGCGCAGCAGGCACACACCCACAAAGGACACACACTTGAAAGCAGGGATTTAAAACTTAAATCAGTTGGCCCTTATGTTCGGGGGGGAAAAGCCCATAAAAAGTGTTCAGAAATAGAAAACAAGGAAGAAAATGAAGCAGTCCATTGTCAGGCAGCAGCACTCCCAGGAAAAGCTCGACCTATTTAAACATGAAATCTTTGTGGAAATAAATGAAGACCAGTTATAATGGTTGCCTGGGCTAGAGAATGCCTAGTCAGCTGGTCACATTCAGGGGTTATGTCTGTGAGGATGTCTGGAAGAGATGTGCACCTGGAGTCAGTTCTCTCCTTCCAGCATGGGTTCTGCCAGGGGCTCTGAGATGGGACTCAGAAGGCTGAGCTCAGAATGAGTTCACTGCCCTTCCCAGTGTGGCATCAGTCACCTGGTGAGAGCCGGCATAGGTGCAAAGGTGAGAAAGGGTGAATCTGTTATCTACCCAAGCTAGGATGTCCAGCTTCCGTCCCCAGACACCAGCACCCCTAACCTTCACATTCAGACTAGGACTTAGGCCATTGGCTGCCCTGATCCTGAGGCTTCACCAGCCTTCTTGAACCTCCATCTTGCACACATTAAATCATGAGTCTGCTCAGCCTCCATAATCCTGTAAGTTGACTCCTTTTAATAAATCTCTTTCTATATAGCTACATGTTGGCTTTATTCCTCTGAAGAATGCAGACTAATACACCAGCCAAATGAGAAAGATGAAGGCTATTTCTTCAGCGCCTGTGTGGGAGTCAGCTATATCCCTTGCATTTGGCAGATACTCAGAGGCAGGTGGAGGAATGAGAAAGCTTTAAAGTAGAAAATGGAGAAGGCATGAGAGATGCCTTGATTGGAAATCTTTGGCATGGAGGAATTGCAGGTAGGTCAACTACAGACAAGGAATCCTCTGCCACTGCTTAGGGCTGTCTATTTGGCTTTCTCTGGTTGATCCTAATTTAGAAGACACAAAAATTAGAGAAGCTATTGGTTACTAATTATGTCCGGGGCATTTCCTATCAATTGTACAGAAGTGATGATTCGGCTTTCTGGATTGTCACTAGGACAGCCATCTGGTGTCCAGCAGGTCTGATACACAGCAGGCTGGCTTCCAAGGCTGTTTATTGGTGAAGAGGAGTGGTTTCCTAAGCAGGAGGCCACAGGTCATGGCTCAGAGCTTGGTTGTCATATGTGCTCAGGCTGCTGTCTGCAAACACATTCTCTCTCTCATCTTTCAGACAGGCAGGTGTCTCTGAGCAGCTGACCTCTACCCTATAAGGTGATTCCCAGTACTTCTAAAGAGCCATTTTAGGAGACAGCCAATATCCGCAGGCCGCCTTGTCCAGAACGCTGAGGACACACCTGCTCAAGCAAGCACACCTCTAGCTCAGCGTGCTATGACAATGAGGTAGAAAGGGAAGGACAGTGGTTATGGTGGCGGCAAGTCTGAGAGAAGAGGACAATGGTGCTCAGTGATTCTCATCCAAGGCTCAGATGCCTCTAGTCAGCTTCAAACAAATACTAATCCAGTAGCACCCCCCCTCCTTCCCATTTCCCTACCTGCCCTACCCCAACTCTTGCCTCAAAGATTCTGCTTTAACAAAGCAGGACTGGGCACCAGGATTCTTTTCAAACTTTCCATATGATTCTAGGATGCAGTCCAGATGGGCAGCTCATGACCAACATGAACAATAACCTTTGAAAGAACAGGAAGAAAGCTTTAGCAATTAGTGACAGTGAAATCAGGGCACGTAGCCAGGAGGCTTTCCATCTCTCAGTCTGGTTATGTTGAGCTTTAGAAATATCAAATGCAGTGTGAAGCTAAACCAGAATAGCAAATAGGTAAAGGTCGTGGTGCGTGAGCCTCACTATACAAAATGAGATTGCTGCAGCATCTCTGCTGGTGAAAGGAGCGAGTGAATAAACTCAGAACCACCGCGTGAAGACAGGACGCCATCTGTGCTATGCAGTGCCCTTCATTTTTATTTTTAACCATTAAAATTTTATCTTCCTCTTTTTAAAAATGTCCACTTATCTTTATATACTTTTCAAGTATTATGTTCTGCATATGTTTTCAATCTATGTAAACTCATGTGTTTCTTGCATACCTTAAATAGAATTCAGAATAATTGAATTTTGGTGATAGAGACTCTAAAAATCTCAAAAAAAAAATCAGGCACACACAGACATTACACTTAGTATCTACTATTTATTTATTGTCATTCCTACATTTTCAAATGTACCAGTTTCTGAGAGTTTGATACAATACCACCCCCTGGTGGAAATCAACAGAAGAGATCCTGCACTTGATTTGCTTTAGAATTTTAATAGACCATCAACATGCTTACCTCTGGGCCCCAGCTGAATGCTCTCTTCAACAGATTCATATCAAAACATCAACAAAAAAAGAGAATACTAAGCTATTCTGGAAGCTTTCTCTTTCCCACATTTAAAAATAATTTTCCTTATTTAAAAATTTTTTTATTTATTATTTTTATTTATTTATTTTTGTCTTTTTGAGATAGGGTCTCCCTGTAGCCCCAGCTGACTTGGAACTCACTGTGTAGACCAGGCTGACCTGAAACTCACAGAGATCCACCTGCCACTGCCTCCTGAGTGCTGGGATTAAATGCATGTGCCACTACGTCCAACCCTACTATTTATATTTTATGTGTATGAGTGTATTGCTTGCATGTGTATAAATGCCTGTGTCCTGCAGCACCCTCAGAGGTCAGAAGAAGGCATCCGATCCCCTGGAACTGGAGTTAGGATGGTTGTTAGCCACCATGTGGGTACTGGGAATCAAACCCTGGTCCTCTACAAGACCTATTAACTGTTGAGCCATCTCTCCAGCTCCTTAAAAAATAATTTTTAAAAATATTAATTTTAAGCTGGGTGTGGTGGTGCACGCCTTTAATCCTAGCACTTGGGAGTCAGAGGCAGGCAGATCTTTGTGAGTTCAAGTTCAAGAGCGAGTTCCAGGACAGCTGGGGCTACAGGGAGACCCTGTCTCGAAAAGACCAAAAAAATATATTAATTTTAGCCAGCCATGGTAGTACACGCCTTTAGTCCCAGCACTCAGGAGCCAGAGGCAGGAGGATCTCTGTGGGATCAAGACCAACCTGGTCTACATGGTGAATTCCAGGCCAGCTGGGCTACAGGGAGACCTTGTCTCCATTTTTTATTTATGTGCAAATGTGTGTATTTCTGTGTGGATGTCCGCACAGAGGCCCAAAGAGGACACTGGATTCCCTGAACTGGAGTTCCAGGTAGTTGGGAACCTCCTGACTTGAGTGCTGAGAATCGAACTCTGGTTCTCTAAAAGCACAGCAAGCGCTCTTACCTGCTGAGCCACTCTCTTGACCCATCCCTACATTTTTATGACCAACCCCATATCCCCCCAGGATATCCAAAATAGAATTATTACTCCAAAACATAAATCATCTCCCTCCAAAATAAACAAAATTCCTCCCCAAAGATTGCTTATCTCAATGGATGGAACTTTGTCTCCCAAGCCAAAAACCTTCCTGAGGATTCAACATGCACACAGATGCTGCAAAAGTACACCTGAGTCAGGAAAGCAGGTTCAATTACTCCACTCAGCCATTCTCAAGCTCATTTTGTTGTGACATATATTTCCTTACTCATACTTTTTTTTTTTTTTTTTTTTTTTGTATTTTTGAGACAGGGTCTCTCTTTAAGTCCCAGCTGGCCTGGAGCTCACTCTGTAGACCTGGCTGGCCTTGAACTCACAGAGATCCACCTGCCTCTGCCTCCCTAATGCTAGGATTAAAGGCATGAGTCACCACTCCCGGCCAATACTTTTTAACAACATGAAGAATGCTTTTTGTTATACGTCAAAATGATTGTTCCATCTCAATTATCGAATTAGTTCTTTGGCCGCATATACTCTTAAATCTTCAATGCTTAGGCACATTCACTCATGAAGTGAGCCAGCTCTCAATCATTTGTGGTAATAAAATATGCAACCAGAGTTGACTGTCATGGTCAGTCTTGTATACCAACTTGACCAGATTGAGAATGGCCTAGATTAGTAAAGTGTCCCTTGGGTGGGACCGTGAGAGTGTTTCTAGAGAGGCATGACCTAATCAGTGTCTTGATCCATGGATGGATTCAATATTTGAATGAACTGTGAGGGGAGGAAGAACTGTAGGTGGTGAGGACTGGTTGGAGGAAGTAGGTGACCGGGATGGGTCCCTGGGGGCCTTATCTTGCCCTGCCCCTTCCTGTAACTGCCTCGCTGTGCTCCGTGGCTCTATTCTTCAATACCCTCCAGGCAGGTGGTGCTCAAGCCTTTGAAACCATGGCAAAACAAATCTCTTAAGCTGTTTCTATTAGGTATTTGGCCACAACAATGAGACTTAGATGGTGACAGCTCTTAAGCAGCTACGATATTGATGCCACATTCGCAGGAAATGTCACCTGTCTTGTATCATCATTACAGGCTGATGGGAGGAAGAGGCTGCCACCTATACTGGCAGTAACGGTGCTTTGCATTCAGTTAAGTACAGTAGGTCTTCACTGTGTGATCACCTGTGATCTTATTTAGACGGATTATAATACTTACTCAGGTATTCAACCTGAGGGCCTTCAATAGTTAACAATTGCCAGGGAGTCAAGTGTTTTTCACATATTATCTCCTTTTACACATTTAAGAGGTAAGATATAAAAATTCCTATACCTTTCATCATTCATATAAATTAGCATAGATCCTTAGTCATTAAATCCCAAAGAAATTTCATCCTATATTACAAATTTTTATAATGGGCATTTTAAATAAAAAATGGAACTCTATGCCCTATTTCATTAGTGGCAAACTTTCAAAGTCTACCGATACACGCTGCATAATTTCTAATTTTTAAAAATAAAGAATGTCTCACTCAACTTTCCTGTGATGAAAAGTTATTTGAACCTGTTCTGGACCATAAATTGTGCTTTGATCAATAGTATCTTGGGCTATTTGCTGTCACTTAATGTCATCTACAGCTTTGATGTAGTACCTGGGGTCCTGAGGGCCTGAATACATTCAGTCACCAGCCTGGTGGCCTCCATAGCACAGCCCCAGTGCACTGAGACACCCCCACTCCCGTGGCCGTAGTTGTGGACCACCGGCAGCCTCTGGGCCCCCCGGAGGAGGTGTTCCTTCTGTAGCCGCACTCCTGGCCTGCTGGGCCTCAGGCCCACTTTCTCCTTTATGTTGCAGGCTCTGTGGAGGGACGGCTCAAGAGCACAGCATCTTGAAAATATCTCTCTGCTTATTTCTGCATCTGGGGACAGATTCCAGTCTCCGTTTTGTCTAGTTCCCCCCAGGGTTACATAGGATGCACCAGGGTAAATATATGTCAGCCCACTCCCATCTCGGATGAAATGCTTCACCCAGGGGGCCTCTACCTGGAGCACTTGACCCCGTACAGGGGAAATCGTGGCGTCTCCCACAAGTTGTTGGCTTCCCAGGCCTGAGCAGTTGACTACTACATCGAAGGATGGCTGCAGTTCCCACAGGTCTTCTATTCGCCTAGTGAGTAGGACGCCTCCACTTCCCTTTACCCTGCCGAAGAGAGATTGGCATGAGCCTCAGCAGCCACCTGCTCACCCATGACCAAGAAACAGAGAACGGGAACATAGGAACGATAACAGGATCCCAACGCCTTCCAAACCAGCCACGTCGAATTCTAGCCTCCCATCCTTAGAGTGAGTTCCAGGACAGCCGGGGCTACAGGGAGACCCTGTCTCAAAAAGACCAAAAAAAAAAAAAAGAAATGGAGATTCCCATGGTTGACCTTAAATGAAAACAATTTTACAGAGTTCCTATATCATCCTGTATGCAAAATAAATATCAAATTGATCTGGTACTTTAAACACTGAAGCATTTCTTGTTTAAACACAACTGCCTTCAACGTTGGGTCACATATGTGAACTCTCAGATGCTTCTTTGTAATAGTCTGTGCTCTTTAGGTATATGGTTGGTATACACACACACACACACACACACACACACACATTTTTATGTCCTCAGGAATATTTTCACAAAAGAAGCAAAATATGCAGCTGGTGGAATAAATAGCAGTTATTTTTTAGACCACACATTTTAACAATTAGAAGAAATGGCTTGGCCATTTCTGAGCATACCTTCCTTCCAGGCCAAATTAACAAGGGTTTTGTGAGAAAAAGAAAACACAAGAAAAGGCAGAAACTACTAGAAGTAGCATCAAGCTGTGGCTAGAGGTGGTAAAGGATGGCACGGCTTCACAGCTGATACTGTGAATGTTGTTCTACCCCCGCTTCCTAGAAGGAAAGTTGTATTGACACCATTAAGATCTGCCGGGAGAGGTCCCCACAATGCCACAAGTAGAAGAGAGCAGAAGAGAGCAACCTTGCTGCTCTCTAGCATCACGACCCCGACCCCAGAAGCTCAGCTTTTCTTAGTGGAATTTTGACTTCTCTGCAGCTCAGTAGAAGGAGAGCTGATAGAGCTCCACCCCCTCAACTGTCACATGCCTCTTCTGCTTCAACCTCTCCTCTATTTCCATGGAGCAGTTTGAAGACTTGGCCCCGTCAACATTTTGTCATTAATGGAGGAGCTGTGGGGAAAGGGCTTGTGAGGTCCACTCCTCCCTCAGTGACTCCCTTTGTCACTTCATAGTCACTAGAGGAGAAGGAGGTGTCAAAACCTCTGGATATGATTCCCAAATTATGTATTAAATATTTATAGAAGGCCCAGCTTGTCAAGCCTGTGCTAGGACAGAGGACTCAAAAGCCTCCTTCTGCTCTAAATAATTAGAACCTGCAGTACACTTTCCATTCAACCCAAGAGATTGTTTCAAGCACCAATTTTCACCCTCTGCAGCCTCACTTGTTATTCAGAAAACCAGTGCAAGGCTGCAGCATTTGCCTGCAACAAGAAAAGAAAACAATCTGGCAAACCCACAAAGTGGGACACAGAGCCAATAAAACCTGCAGTGGGATAAAGTGACTAAAAGAGAGGGAAGGGGAGGAGGAGGCCAGAGCTTTGTTATGAACATAAATTTCAACTCTCTCAATGGAATAACTTAAAAGCCTAGATGATGTTCAGTAGATGTACATTAACGGATAATGTCTTTAAAGGTAAAACAGGGGCTGGAGAGATGGCCTAGCGGTTAAGAGCACCGACTGCTCTTGCAGAGGACCCGGATTCGATCTCCAGCACCCACATGGCAGCTGAGAACCGTCTGTAACTCCAATTCCAGGAGAACTCCAGTTCCAGGGGAATCCGAGACCCTCTTCTGACCTCTGCAGCATTGCACGACACGGGTGCACAAACCTACATGCAGACAGTACATTCATACACATACAAAAATAAATAAAATTTTAAAAAAAGAATAAATAAAAAATAAATAAAAATAAATAAAGGTAAAACAATGTTCTACAGCTTCTCTGTCCTAACACTGGCATAGAAAGAAAAGTTGGTATTTTGTGGTGACACTGACCACCACGTTACAGCGTGTTTAGAATCTTTAAGAAAGTAAACACCAGAGTTGGAGAGATGGCTCAGCACTGAAGAGCACCAACTGCTCTTGCCAAGGACCTGAGTTCTATTCCCAGCACCCACATGGCAGCTAAGAACCTTCTTTAAGCTAGGCATGGCGGCGCACACCTTTAATCCTAGCACTCGGGAGGCAGAGGCAGGTGGATCTCTGTGAGTTCAAGGCCAGCCTGGTCTACAGAATGAGTTCCAGGCCAGGTGGGGCTACAGGGAGACCCTGTCTCAAAAAAAGAAAGTAAACACCAATACCATAGAAGAGGGGGCCAGGGGATGGAGAGTGTCCCGAGGAAGTGTCTCTGGATATGACAAGGCACATGCAATCACGAGCTCACAGCAGCTGTGGTGACCGGGACAAGATTGAACCTGTCCACAGTTCATGGGGGATGAACTCGTGAGGCCCACCCTTAAGAGGGATTACTGGCAGGTAATGGTTGCTGGCAGAGTTGGGTAACTCCCTCCCTCCCTCCTTATGCAAGCAGCTAAAATTAAATGCAGTCTCTCTCTCTCTCTCTCTCTCTCTCTCTCTCTCTTTCTCTCTCTCTCTCTCTCACACACACACACCACATGAAAGTAGGAAAGGAGCTTGTTGGAAAGATAAAGGGTTTCAAAAGAAGCGGGAGGTGGACAAGAGAGGGCAATGGGGTTTGAAACAATGATAATTTATTATATACATGCATGAAACTATCAAAGAAGAAAAAAGAAAGCAAATACCAAGAAAAGTCTTTTAGGAAGAGCACCCTGTCTATCCCTTAGTGCTTTATGATGTTGTTAAGCTATTCGACTTCTCTACGCTTCTATATTTTCCTCCATACTACAGGGCTGTTGAGACTGACTTCATTAGCTCATTGTGAAAATGAAGCAAGACAATTTTGAAAGAGTCTGAGAAAAAGATGAAAAACATGTTTGGCAGAATGCATGAGCTCTGGTGGGGTGGGGGAGGTATGGAGGGGCCACCGGTCTAGATTTGATTTGTAATGTAATCTTGTATTAAAAAAAAAAAAGAAAGAAAGAAAATGAAGCAAGACAAGATCTGGAACAGGTTAGGCACAATGCATAACATCACAGTTGCTCAATAATGCTTTCTCCTTTGATTTGTTTACTTTTATTTTATATGTATAAGTGTTTTGCCTAAGTGTGCCAAGTGTGCAATGCTTGTGAGAGCCAGAAGAGGGTATCAGATTCCCTGGACCTGGAGTTAAGGATGTTGTTAACCACCATGTGGGTGCTGGGAACTAAACCAGGGCTCTCTGCAAGAACAGCTAGTGCTCTTAATCCCTCCAAACCCCTCAATAAAGCTTTTGTATAAGAAAAATTGAAAAGGTTAAGGGTTTGTCCTACTACTATAAAATGTAAAGCCTACTTTATAGTCTGTGAGCACATCTGCCCTCCACATCTGCATAACACTTACATTTAATGAAGGATGATCATTTAGATTCATAAAAAGTTTTGACTGATTATTACTTGAACATTATCTTAGTTTTTCTTTTAATAGACTGGGACTACCATGTGCTAGTATTTGAACATTATGTCCTGTGCTAAGTCATTCTAATCAGAACTCAGAATTATTTTCCTAATTCAGAGAAATAACTGCACTTACCAGCCTTTGGATTCATGCAAAATTCTTAAGTTCACTGAACTTGTTTCCCTAACTGTAGCCTAGGGATAAGAGTGCTCAGCTCAAAGAACTGTTAGGCCTATGTGAGAATTCAATAAATGCAAATGTTCTTTTCTACTTTAATGGTTCTTGCCGGAAGCTGCGATAAAAGTCCAACTTGTCGCTTGAGACTATGTAAGTGATGAATGGCTGGGTTACTGAAAGGTCTTGTCTGGCCTGTTGTGCTGCGATCCTCTCAAGCTTCTTCCCCAGAAAGAAACCTGCTACATGTGCCCAGAAACAGGTCATCCCTCCACCATCTCAGTGTAAGTTCATGGTGATGTCCACCCATTATTTTGTATCCTGCAGGAAATGCACCAAGAAAGAACCTGACACCCAGCCATAAGGATAGAACTGTATCCAGAAATCAGATGTTAACTTAGATGTCTGGATAACTAAAAGGTTATTTTTTTCAACCATTATGAAGTTGTTATTGCAGGGGCTGGAGAGATGGCTCTGCAGTTAAGAGTACTGGCTGTTTTTGCAGAAGATCCAGGTTTGAATCCCAGTGCCCACATGGCAGCTAACAACCATCTACAACTCCAGTTCCAATGGATCCAATGCCTTCTTCTGTCCTCTGTGAGCACTGCATGACACGAGTGTAGTTTACACACATGCAGGCAGTACTCATTCACATAAAAATAAATAATAAATAAAATGAAGTAGTTATTACAGAACTTGGGGTTACATGAATGAGGTACAAAGCCCTTGATAACTTTCCTCTGCAGCTTCCTTCAACTGAGCGAGACCTCATCCTGTAGAGACAGTGCGCCATCGCACTCCCTAGTCACCGTGAGGAGCTGGAAGTTCTACTGACTAAATTTAGCAATGAACAGGAAAAGGGGTTCTGTTGGACAAATACTGTTGAGGCCACCCTAGAGGCTGAGGATACTTGCAAGGAGGCAGAGGAGGGACTTTGCGGACTGTGAGGAGGGTATATCCCTGGGCGGGGGGTGGGGGGGATAGCTACCTGACTGTGCCCTGGAACCCACTCCCTTGGAATCCACTTGCTGAATATTTTTTGAATGTAATGAATCAAAAATGGGAAACAATAAACTTATTGTCACTTAAAATTTGAGTGGTTTCTAAGCTGACCATCACTCCTTTGAGACAAACTACACCTTATTTTGAGAACATTATCCAAATAGCCCTCTGTGTTGCATAGCTATAAAATGGAAGGTCCCACTAAGGATCGAAGTCTGCTTTGGAGAAAAGGTGAAAGACTCTGTGCTGCTTCTCTGGAGAACAGATGCTTTAGAGACTAATGCAGCTTGGCCAAGAGGAGGGAGGGCAGTAATTGCTTTTGCCCAACTGGCATCCCAGCATCTAAGGATCCTCCCTCAGAGGATGGGGGCACCAATTCTGAGAGAATGGAGGAGGCCAGAGCTGGAGCAGGACTGCCTGGAGCTGGGACTGAGAGCTGGGACGGTAATCATCCTGGCAGGAAAGAAGGCAGTCGAAGGGGGCTATCAGACTACTGAAAAATGGGCCACAAGAAATTGGAATTTCCCTAGGAATGTCATGCTGGGAGAATAAGACTGGAACCTTGGTACCAGCCAGGGGGGCAAGTTGTCTCCTAAAAAGAGATTTCACACAGTTCTGACAGTACATCAGACAACCTTGCAGAAAATACTGGAGCCAACATAATGGCGTTGGCCTTGACCATGACTACCTAGCTATACATACCTCTGGCCCTCTGTTTAAACCCGAACCTCATGTTACAATCCTAAACATGGATGGGGGTTGGGGGGGTGCATTACTACTTTGTCTTGCTAATGTGGCAGAGTGAATACCTCCTCTTTTCCTGCTTTTCATTACTGCTTGTGTGCTTCATAGGCTTATGAAGGGCAAGTGGCCTTATTAGAGCTACCAGGGCCCAGCCTCTGACTGAAAGAACTATGATAAAAGAAGGAGGACATCTCTCTTGGTGTGGAGCCAGCTCTCTTCTGACCCTAGAATGAGTAGTGGCCACCTTGGTGGGGTCTCTAAAGTCAGTTGGAATGAGGAAAGCAGTGAGGTTTTAGTCAGCATCTAAAAACAGATTGGAGTGGAGAGGTGAAGAGATGGAGAGATGAATACACTGGAGATGAAGAGAGAATAAGGATGGCCAGGTCTGGGACCAAGGACCTGGTCCAGCATGGGACACACAGGGCTGGCTCCGTTATGTGCTTCACGAAGACTTCATTAGATGTAGCAGTGTTTGGATTGTCATATATGCATTTAGTCAATTTTAACAGTGACTCCTTGCTTCTTTCCACCTGAAGAATGACATCCTATTATTAGGAATCAGAAAATCAACTATGTTCAGTCTATTTGTTCAAAAACAAAAAGAAAGAAGCCTATAAAGTTTTCAATTGGAAAGCACTAAACATACAGGTTTACAAGAAAAACCCAGTTTCCTCACAGCAATGCTTCCTGTAGCTATGCCTAACAGAAGTTCCCATACTTAGAGCTTTAAAGGGTATTTTAGGTTCATAAAACCATCAAATGCGTATAGTCTAATTCTAACCTGGCAATGTTTCTCATCTACTAATCATGGTCCTCACTGGCTTCCTCTCAATCCATCCAAGCCTAGTCTATTCCATGAACATGTCTGGTGTGGTGGCACACGCCTTTAGTCCCAGCACTTGGGAGGCAGAGGCAGGCAGATCTCTGTGAGTTCAAGGCCAGCCTGGTCTACATAGTGAGTTCCAGGTCAGCTGGGGCTACAGGGAGACCCTGTCTCAAAAAGATCCATGAACAAATCGCTCCAAGCAACATCAGGTATAAAACAGCCTTGCTCCTTTGGAAGAGGGGATGTAGATGTGACTCAGGGCCTCCAAGGGCAGGTGGTCCTGGAGGGGAGCAACTATTCCCCCCTCAGTCCATGGGAGGGGGAGAATCCAGCCCACCAGCTTCCTTACAGCAGCTACCAAAGCCTTAATGGAAGTCAATAAGGCCCTACACCCGACACATCCTTCATCTGTTCCATACAAACCTTCTCACCATCATCAGGGAAGACAGACACCATCATCTTTCCACCTTTAACTCACTTTGTCCTTGCTTAGCCAAGAAAAAAAGGACAGTGAGCCCACTCACCTCTGTCTAGGGCCTTTAGTCTCATGTTCGTCTGGCTAGGTACTAGGGAAGTGGAGGGAGAAGAAATCCCAGGAAGACTGCTCCAGTAGCCCCCGTGTATGTTGGGCAGGAGGAGTCAGAGTCTCATCTACACAGAAAAAGACCTTTGCAATTTGGGCAAGTGTAAAGCTGGAATAACCTGCCCCTTTGCTGATGCGCAGTGCACGGACATATTTCTTTACTGCTTCCTGGAAAATCACCAGAGCCAGGTAGGTGAGAGAATACAAGGTGAAGAAAAATGGAGAACTGCAAGGCCGGAGCAGGGAAAGCAGCAGAGAAGCCTCATCGGTAGACAGGAAGGTCCGAGAATTCACTGAGGTCAGTTCTGTGCCAGTGTGGCCTCCTCAGGGCCATGAGGTAAGACCTGACCTCCTGGAAAGAAATCAACCCACCTAAGTTATAGGGCTCCAGCACTGAAGGGAACCACAGACTATCTGGATGTCATCAAAGGCAGGGTGACTCTGGTCCCTCTAGGATCATTTACTTAGGTAGGTCACCTGGCAGAGGACTTACTGCCTCTATGATTCATTTCCTGGGACAGCAAGTGTTAAAGCAGCAGAGTGTGACTCTACTGTCCAAATATATGAAATATGGCTAGCCTGGTCTACATAGCGAGTTCCAGGCCAGCTGGAGCTACAGGGAGCCCCTGTCTCAAAAAGACCAAGAAAAAAAGAAATAAAATATGACCTGTATGGGGGACTACACCCTCAGGCCTTCTATTTGCTGGTTCCCACTGGATGTTATTAGGCAATGTTTGAGGAGACAATCTTTTCTGGTTTTTCAAAACTATTAACAATCTAAGTTGTAACAAAATAATATATTTTTCCTGGTTGATATAAGCTTTTTGCAACAGATGAAGACTATTACAGAGTTCTACAACTTGTCAGATGTAAAGAATAAGTGTCTATGAGATGCCCAACCTTAAGTGGCACATCTACAGTATACCCTCTACACCAAAGACTCACGGAACACAGTGGAACAGGGCATAGAAAGACTACTAATGCGACTCTCAACTCTGACCGGCAAAGCTTCCTCATGTTAACAGAGCGTGATCAGCACAGAGAGCCACACTGGCCAAAATGTTGAGAATAAGAGACTCCAGAGTGTGTGTTCCTGGATAGGACTTGTTTATTAAACTTCACCCACCAAGTCCTCAGGGAGCATTGTGGAAGAGGAGGTGGAAAAATTGTAAGAGCCAGGGGGTGGTGGATGACCACAGGAAATAGTTTTCCAGGCTACTGGGAACGTTTAACAATGGTGACAGCATGAACAAGACCTTTGCAAACTCAACCCAGACGAAGACCCTGCAGAGAATTGGGGCAATGAGCAAAAAGCCCCAACTTTAGCCAAGGAACTATTGGCAGCTGAGCACTGCTGAGTGAGGGAGAGTTGGTCTTCTTTAAGGGAGTGATGCTAAATAGGTTGACCATGGATGAACCCACACTGAGGGACATCTGGGGACACAAACATGGCTCAATATCCCTTAACACATATGACAGAAAATGTAAAATCTGGTGGAGGTGTAGACAGGTGATGGGGTCAAAATATGATTAAGATGTATGAAATGAATAAAAAGTAAATAAAACATATATTCTGAAAAATTAGCATTTAAAAATAATAACATAATTTCCAAAGCTAGTGTGAGGCTGAAGCCATTGGTAGGTGGCTTGCAGAGCAAAATGCTCACTTCGAGTCAGAACAGAAGGCTGAACACTTACACCATGAAGAAGAGGCGTAGGAGGCAACAGAACAGATCCTGGGTGTGAAGAACAGCAGGGACTGTGTGGCTGCCCATCTGGGTCTGCTCAGCCCACAAAGTGAGCCAGATGTCCTGCCCCCTCTCAGCAACACGGCCCTGCCTCCTACCTGTCCCTGCTCCATGCACGAAGCCTTTCATGAAAAAAAATGGGTTGGCAGTCCACTTCTTCCACCGCGCTGGCTATCTAGCCAGATGCCAGGCTCTCCTGAGATTATATATATATATATATATATATATATATATATATATATTCAAAACAAATCTAAAATTCAAAACACTTCTGGTCCCAAGCATTTCCAATAAGGGCTACTCAACCTGTGCCCAGGTTTGAGAATTGAAAGGGCTTATGCTTCACAACCCTCAATATCCTGCAACATCCAGAGTAAACAAACAAGAGATTTATTGATGTGTCTCAAATAAAAATATTCTTGATATATACCTAACAAACTGGAAACAGGAAGTCCTGAAAACCAAGCCAAAATGCAAGTTCAAAATTTTAAGCGAGTGAATTTTAAGGAAGCAAGTACATGCAATTAGTAAGCTCTCAGTCCTAGTGTTCTTATTCACGATCAAAATAATAATAATAAGAAGAAGAATAAAGCTACTTTTTAACTGAAAATTAGAAAAATACTCAAAAATAATTTATACTGAACATGAACTTTTTATCACACAAACAACTAGGGCAAGTCGTCACTATGGCGAAAGGAATATGTTCTGATCGTCTCCATTTTCCAGATGGGGAGACCATAATGATATTTCACTAATTCATTTTTCCCTGAGAGAATGGAGACAAGCAGGCCACTGCAGACTACACCAAAAACAGGTGCAAGTGGGTGACCCTGCGTGCTGTGGACTTTGTTCTGGCCACATAAGCGCTGTCTTCAGACTTCTACAGAGCCCTGGCCATATGCAAGAAGCAAGATACTGCAAAAGAGCCCTGAGGGACCGCAGAGAATTTCTGCTGTGTTTTATAAATAGCTATGCAATAATTTATGACTATGACAGACAGGTGGCAGGACAGTTATTTCAACTGACCTTTTCTCCAACCACAGAAGGTAGGCAGAAGTCTCACATTTCAGGGTTGTAAAAGCCTGACCAAATACATGTTGAGGGAATCTCTTCAGCTCAGCCTCCGTCATCTTTCGAAATCCCAGAACAATATCAGCCCAGAATGGCATTTCTTCTGTAGGAACGCTCCGAAATATCTGCCAACTCAAATACAGGAAGAAGAAAATGCTCCTTTAATTGTGTGAAATCATGTATTTTTCATAAACTCCATGTATCATTCCCTGAAGCATTTTAAAAATTCACTTCCTATAAACACAAAGAGGAAAAGCTCTATTCGTCCATCCTCTTGGGTTCAGATAACTGAGTAGCTAGATTTCAAGTGTTTGTGATTGAGAGAATAAAACATTTCCAAATTAATTTGAAGGGCTCGGGTTTCCTCAGTGACGGAGCTCCTGCTTAGCATGTTCGAGGTTAAAGTTTCAATCCCCTGAACACAGGACTGGAGAGGTGACTCAGCACTTAAGAGCACTGGCTGCTTTTGCAGAGGACCTGGGTTCAGTTCCCAGAACCCACATGGCAGCTAACAACTGTCCTTAACTCTAGTTTCAGGGGATCCAATGCCCTCTCTGGCCTCTGTGGACATTGTACACACAGGCAAAACATTCATACACATAAAGTCAAAATAAATAATTTTTTTTAAAGAAGCACCCAATCCCCAACTGTCTTAATTACTATTGTTGTGTTTAAAAACTGACCAAAATCAACTTGGGGAGGAAAGGGTTTATTTGGCCTATAGTTCACAATCAATCATCAAGGGGAGCCAAGACAGGAATTCAGGGTGGGAAAGAACCTAGAACACAACCATGGAGGAACACTGCTTCCTGGCTTGCTCCCCTGGCCTGTGCCCAGCCTGCTTTCTTATACAACATAGGACCACCTACCCAGGGGCAGCACTGCTCGCAGTGGGCTAAGCCCTCCCACACAGCTCAACAATCAGTAAAATGCCCCACAGACACGGCCAAGCCAATAGGGGAAATTCCTCCACTGAGGTCCCCCCCACCCAGGAATGTCAAGTTCATAACTGAAGCTGTCCGGCACATCAACATGCCAAAAATAAACAGCATGCTTTTTTAAAGGCTGAGTTTAATACACTTTTTCTGAAATGCTTTTGCCATAATTTCCTTTATTTGCCAGTGACTATGCATTTCTGGGGACATTTTCTTTATGTTTTGCATAAAACTGCATAAACTACAAGAGAAGCATAAAAAGCTTAAAAATGGATTTCTGTTTTGAACAAGATATCTTAATTGGAAGAATTTTGCACACCTCAAGTGTGCAGGAAGCAAGTATGTTAAAATCGAGCCAAGTTAAAGGTTACCAAGTTTAACTCTAATATTAGAGAGAAGCCAAGAGTCACCAAGAGGAGGCCTGTAGGATCCCAGCACAGTGTGGGTATATGAATCTCCAAACATGTTCATTGTAACAGTGCTGCCAGTAGCTACTGCCCATGTATTTGGATTTTTAAGGATTGGGTTGTTTCCATCAGTAATTGTAATCATCCTTGCTCCAAAAAGCAAGAAATGAATTTAAGTGCTAAAGATGTGGCTGTTTACCATACCAGAATTTCTATCTTTAAGTATAATGATTCACTGAAAGCAGACTCTGTGAGGTATAGATAGTGGCTGTTCTTCATAAAATTGCCACCTTCTCTGGGCCAAGGCTAGGCCTCCAATCCCTGGCTTCTCTCTCTCTCTCTCTCTCTCTCTCTCTCTCTCTCTCTCTCTCTCTCTCTCCTCTCTCTCTTCCTATCATCTTATTCTACCATTATCTCTCTTTCCATCAATCTATTTTCTACACTGCAGATTAAATATCTTTACAATGCAAATAGGAGCTGGGCATGGTGGTGCATGCCTTTAATCCCAGCACTCAGGAGGCAAAGGCAGGTGGATCTCTGTGAGTTCAAGGCCAGCCTGGTCTATAGAGTGAGTTCCAGGACAGCTGGGGCTATAGGGAGACCCTGTCTCAACAAAAAGAACAAAAAACAAACAAACAAAGAAACAAAAACCAACAACAACAACAACAAAAATGCAAATGGGAACAGTTTCTTCACTGAGTAAAGTCCCTCTCTGGCCTCCCTGTACCCTGGACTTGCTTCAGCCCTGCCAACGTGCAGATGACTGTGGTTGCTGTGTGCTGCCCCGTGCCTGGACTGCTGTCTGCTCCACCCACCTTCTGCCTCTGTTCCTTTCACTTCTATGGCATCACTATTACACTTTTTTCCTACATGGCTTCTGATGAATTTCCAGAGCAATCTCTCCTTTGGACCCATGCTTCCATAGCTCTCTAAACTTTCCTCTTTGGTGATTGATGCCCTATTTGTAGCTCAGCTCTCCAAAGTCTGAGATGTCTTTTCTAAATCCTCCCACAAAACTAATTCAGCACTCTGCTCACAGAAGATGATAAATACTTTATTATTTGACCTCCAATATCTGTCTATATCATTCTAATTCTACAAAGACTTAAGATTTCTCGTCTTACCCAGACACCAGGTGAACGCCGGCATCTGCAGCCTCTTCAGACCTGGCAATTGTGGATAGGTGATCGAAGGTCTCTCTAAACCACTGCTTCTGCATGGTAACAGGTGTATCTGAAGTTATGGATAAAAACAAAGGGGAACAGAAAGGAAAATAATAATGTCTATGCTCCTGATAGGAACCAGGACCAAATCAAATGAGGCAGGGAGGAGCATTTAGATAAAATATCCAGAGTTCTGAATGTGACATGAGCTGCCAGAGCCACTCACTAATTAGTTACTGATGGAGGGCAAACAGACCAGGCAGGGCAAAGTCTGACATAGGAACCAGAAGGAGACCTTTGACCCAGAGTCTATTTACAAAATACTTGCAAGCTCCATTTCCAGCCTGAGCTGAAACGAGTGCATGGCTGGGATATCCAGCTTGCCACAGAGTTGAGACAACAGAAAGAACTGACAGTCTCCTTCTGGAAATATGACGGGTGACAAGCAGATCCAGGTTAACCAGGACAGTAAATGGTCTGTATGACCATGGAAAAACTGAGGCTTATCCTCCTTATGGGAAACAAGGCCTGCATTGTGGAGGCAGGCCAGGTTTCCCTGCCAAGACTAGAGCTACTCTTCCCCTCCCAACATGAAATCATGAGCCAGGGTCAGCTGGACATGAAGGACTACACTGCCCCAGGCATCCTTCCCAGAGCACAAGGGATTGGACCTGGACTCAGCATCTGGGATGGTGCCAGGCCTGTCTGAAAGGAAATAAGAGGGTTGGTTTGAGCCCAAAAATAAGCATCCAGTACAGGCAGGGAGAGCATGCATGACACCACACACAGACAGCATGCACGACACAGACAGCATGCACGACACAGACAGCATGCATGACACAGATAGCATGCATGACACAGATAGCATGACATCACAGACAGCATGATACCACAGAGAGCATGCATGAGACAGATAGCATGACACCACAGACAGCATGATACCACAGAGAGCATGCATGACACAGATAGCATGCATGACATACATAGCATGCATGACACAGATAGCATGCATGACACAGATAGCATGGCATCACAGACAGCATGATACCACAGAGAGCATGCACAACACAGACAGCATGCATGACACAGCATGCATGACACAGCATGCATGACACAGCATGCATGACACAGCATGCATGACACAACATGCATGACACAACATGCATGACACAGATAGCATGACACCACAGAGAGCATGCATGACACAGACAGCATGCACGATACAGACAGCATGCATGACAGAGTCACAGATCAAGCCAAACATGAAGTATCTGACTAACTCCTAGAGAAGGATCACATGAAAATATCCAGAACTGGGCCAGGGACTGGAGAGCAGTAATTCTGCTACCTACACCCACAGATGATATGTGGGTACTGAGACAAAGAGGATGCTGGGTAGCCCTCATTTGGAGAGGTGTCCCTGAGATTCAGCGACTAGACAGAAAGTCTCTTGGAGAGACTAAAGATATGGTTAAGTTGGGAAAGTGCTTGCTGCACCAGCATGAGAACCCGAGTTCAGATCCCTAGAACCCACATAAAAAGCCAGAAATAAAAAAATCATGATTGCCTTGGAGAATCATGTAAGACCTCAGTGGACTGTACCATGATGGCCTATGCCAGTGTGGAGAGTTGTACTGACATGTCTCCCCTCTTCCTACCTCCAAATCTTAAAAACAAAATGTTGGCTAAGAGCCACATGCTGCAGAATCCACTCCAAAAGGACAGACGACTGCAATTCAACAGTGGATTCAGCAAACGTGGGATCTGATTCATGTCCAAATGCTGGTCAGACAAAACCGTAGGACCCAGAGTGGCAGGAATAGCAGGAAGTGCCGTTAGCGGGCTGACAGCGCAGGGCGGTCTTCTGAATCCTGTGCTCATATTAACTCACTGAATCCTGACAACGACCTGCTGGGAAAGGCCTGGAGCAGGAGGCATTAATTACTGAGGCTGATCTGAATCATGTCTAGGGAAAAGACCAAAGTCTTCATCTAGAAACAGCAGAGAGATAAAGGAGCAGGTCCAGAAGACCAAGGCACTCAGCCACAGAGAAAGCTAAGGCCTCCAGGACCGAAAAAACTCCCAGACGAAGCCTCTTCTTTGAAGATGGCTCCCTGACACCAAGCAACATGCAGGAGCACTCACTCAGGCCTGGTATAAGCCAGAGAACCCCAGGGATATACCAGGGATATACCAGGGATATACCAGCATCTGATGCTAATTCATGTTCCTAGACTGTAACACCTTGCCCTCCTCATCATGATGAAAAATAAATTGATTCTCTGCTAGATGAAATAGATATCTGGTCCAGGAAATGTCGAACACAGGCAAAGGCAGGGATATCGTGGTGAAACAACTGGATGCTAAGGTCCAGCCTCTTCCCACCTCACCTTCTAGAATGCTGGCCCCCAGGCTTTCATCTTCCCAGTCAGGAGGCTAGAAGCCTCTTCTTGGGAAACATGGCCTACCCAAAATGACATAATGACATCAGAGCTTCCACAACTCATTATCCTGCCACCTCACTCCAGAGAGGCTCACAAGTAACAAATACCATGCAAGCCATCGGAAACAGCCACCCGCTATTTCAGGTCCCACTCCTAAATGCCAGCAGACAGGTCAGGACCCCACCCAACCAAGGAGGAATGCCTTCACTATGAAAGACGAGAACAAGAAACAAACAAAAAGAAACTTCAAGAAGACAAACTATTCAGAGAGGAAAAAACTAAAACTATCATTAATATCTTCAGAAAGACCAAAGATACTGTGACAAATAAATACACAAATAAATAGGATGGTGGGGCTGGAGAGATGGCCTAGCGGTTAAGAGCACTGACTGCTCTTGCAGAGGACCCGGGTTTGATCCCCAGCACCCACATGGCGGCTAAGAACCGTCTGAAACTCCAATTCCAGGAGAACTCCAGTTCCAGGGGAATCCGAGACCCTCTTCTGACCTCCGAGGCATTGCAGGACACGGGTGCACAAATCTACATGCAGACAGTACACTCATACACATACAAAAATAAAGAAAATAAAGAAAATAAAATTAAAAATAAATAGGATGGTAAAATGGAAGAGAATTCTGATGAATAAAAGAACTTTGGAATATTAAATGTTATAGTAGAAACAAGAATTCAACAGTAAGATAAAAGATAAAATTGAGAAAACCTCCCAGAAGGGAAGTCAAATTAAAAGAAAGAAAATAGAATTGGGGGGGGCAGTAGAGAGCCTGCATAAGAGCCATAAATAGCAAAGAAGGGCAGACATATGGGGGCAGCCATTCCAGGACTGATTCTAAATGTGAAAAAAAACAAGTTTCCAGATTAAAAGAACAGAAAAATTTCATATTCCAAACTGGTGGCTTTGCTAAACAATCTTATCGACTATTTGACTATTTTAACTATTCATGTAAAACTTTGATTAAAAAATGAAAGGAATAAAAGAGATGGGAGATGGGGACAGGAGCGTGAACCTCATTAGCTGCAGCGTGATTTTGTTTCCTGCTTAATGGTAATTGCCTCCTCTCATTTCACATGAAGAATACAAATGGGAAAGATGTGCTGGGCATGTTTTAAAATGTGTGCACCTTGAGGAGTGAATACATATTGACTGGTTGTTTTTATACTGGCTTAAAGGTTAGGGAAATTTTAGTCCCACCATAAGTAGTCTCTGACCTGTTAGTCACTGCTGGTGTCACTGGACACCCTTGCCAGTTGTTCGTGATGGCCATTACACACCCCTGCTGCTCATCTCCAGAGAACCCACTATGATTCCTGGCCACCTCTTCCTGAGAGCAGTTGACCAGCTTTGCCAGTGATCTGTCACCAGGCATGCTGAAAGACACTTCCTAGCCAGAATGTTTAGCAAGGAAGAGAAGACCCTCGGGCACTCTCTTGTACCCATGCATAGGTACGGAGCATAGTCAAGGTGGTGGGGGACCATCTGTTTAGGTCCCTGGGTGACGAGTAAAATCCTTGCTGGAGCTCAGTGGACATATGGTATGAGCAAAAGAAACCTGTGTCTTCTAAGCTTCTGAGACTTGGAAGTTGATTTTGTCCTGGGTATAACTGAGCCTCTCCTAATATAAGTCAACAGGAGGTTAAAACTGCACACGGAGTGATGTGAGATAGGCTGACCAGGCTCCCGTGGATGAACTTGCACCAAGGGACATCTGGGGACATAAACTTGATCCTATAGGCCTTAACTGCACATATGACAGAATGCAGTGGGAGAGCTCTGGGGGATGCAGATAGGGGAGGGAGTCTACATATCATTACAATGTACTGTATGAAACGCACAGAATGATATATTGAAAAATGCATGCACAGCCAGCCCTCCTAGGAAGAGAATTCTATTAATATCTACATCTATATCAAATGCCTCTCTCACCTGGACAAGCATGGGGAATAAGAATTCCAGCAGCCACGTTACTGGTGGTATCAGGAGTGAACTTGTCTGAGATGACTGTGATGGAGCATCCGGGGACCGACTGGGAGATGCACACGGCAGTAGACAGCCCTATCACACCCCCTCCAATGACTGCAATCTGCACAGGGTCCATGACCTGCGAGAGGAGAAATGCAAGCTAAGTCACTTACTTGGAGTATTATTGCATCCAGGTGAAGTTTGACCCAACAATTCTTTCCTTAAGTCCAACAGCTCCACAGACTAAAACTTCCTAGTGATGTTTCTGTGGGGGAAAGCTAGCAACTCTCAAGTCTATCTATCTGTCTGTCTGTCTGTCTGTCTGTCTGTCTGTCTGTCTGTTTGTTTGTTTGTTTTGGTCTTTTCAAGACAGGTTCACCCTGTAGCTCTGTCTGTCCTAGAACTCACTACGTAGACCAGGCTGGCCTTGAACTCACAGAGATCCACCTGTCTCTGCCTCCCAATTGCTGGGATTAAAGGCATATGCCACCACACCTGGCCTCAAGTCTCTTTTTATTAACTAACAGTACACACAAGGTTTCTAAGGCCATTTAGCTATTAGAAGAAAATCAGCTTAGATTTCCCTTTCACATGCACTACCGGCAAACACGTGTGATATGGGGCAAATTTCTATTTGTTGTGTTCTTTCTTGAACTTTTCCCCCATGACACATCATAGAGAGGGCTGGCAGGTAGGCAAGGCACAGAAATCAGTTGAGCTGCAGCCTCTGACTCACTGAGGAGCAGTCATGACAGGGCACAGCAATGAGCAGCTTAATGCCAGTTTTCATGTGTATGCACGCCCGTTTGAATGATAGCATCACAAAGAGTTGAGCGACTAAAATTATCTCCTTTCTTGCTGTTCATTTTCTCTGGAAATTATTCCTTCCTTCCTTCCTTCCTCCCTCCCTCTCTCCCTTCCTCCCTCCCTTCCTCCCTTCCTTCCTTCCTCCCTTCCTTCCTTTCCTTCCTTCCTTCCTTCCTCCCTTCCTTCCTCCCTTCCTTCCTTCTTTCCTTCCTTCCTTCCTCCCTTCCTTCCTCCCTTCCTTCCTTCTTTCCTTCCTTCCTTCTTTCCTTCCTTCCTTCCTCCCTTC
>VZQC01011088.1:155855-304402 GCA_009823505.1 Rhizomys pruinosus
AAAAAAAAAAAAAAAAAAGGTGTGTGCCACCATGCCCAGCCGACACTTATCTTTTTATATAGCCCAAATCTTCCCTTGAATACAGCTGTGAATTTTCTTTTCTTCAGATAGACTGCTATATTTCTTTATAATGCTCTGCATCGATTATTCAGTATTTTATATGTATTTTTTTCATTCAAGGGCCTTTCTCATATTAAATTAAACTATCTTTTCTATTTTTAGCCTTGTGTTTTTAGATGGGGTCTCATATAACCCAGGGTGGCCTCAAATTCACTTTGTACCTGAAGATGACCTTGAATGACCCCATCCTTCTGCCTCCAGCACCAAGTGCTGGGATTAAAGGTATGTGCCACCATGCCTGGCATATTGACATTATTATTATTATTATTATTATTATTATTATTATTATTGAGACAGGGTCTCCCTTTAGTCCCAGCTGGCCTGGAGCTTGCTCTGTAGACCAGGGTGGCCTTGAATTCACAAAGATCCGCCTGCCTCTGCCTCCCAAGTGCTAGGATTAAAGGCGTGCGCCACCATGCCTGGCTCATATTGACCTTCTTACTTTAAAATAATTGTTGAGTCAATTTTAAGAAATAGTACGGAGAAATAGATCCATCCTTTATGGACTTTATAGATGGTAACATCTTGTGAAAGAGTAAGGCAAAGTTGCAACCCAGATATCCACATGATACAGCCAGGACACAGAATGTTACCATGCTATGCGTTGGCTATAGAGGGTGTTTTGTGTGGGTGGTGTGCTGGTGGCCTTGAGGAGCACAGAAAGGAATTAGATGTTGACCTTACGGAAACTGCTCCAATTCAAATAAGTAAGAGCTGTTATAAGAAGCTATTTATTTACTATTTTATGCTGTGAATTTGACTTAGGACTTCATGAACTCTTAGCATGTACTCTCTCAATGAGCTATATCCTTACTAATTTTTCATCTATCTATCTATCTATCTATCTATCTATCTATCTATCTACTTTTAGTTTTTTTGTTTTTTTTTTTTTGAGACAGGGTCCCGGGTGGCCTAGAACTCACTCTGTAGACCAGGCTGGCCTTGAACTCACAATGATCTGCCTGCCTCTGCCTCCCAAGTGCTAGGTCTATCTATCTATCTATCTATCTATCTATCTATCTATCTATCTATCTATCTATATCTATCTATCGTCTATCTATCCATCCATCCCTTTATTATCTATCATTTATCTATTAACTTTTTGTTGAGGGAATCAGAGACAACTAAAAAAGATGAACAAAAGTTTAAAATGAGAGTTTTGGGGGCTGGAGAGATGGGCTAGCAGTTAAGAGCACCAACTGCTCTTGCAGAGGACCCGGGTTCGATTCCCAGCACCCACATGGTGGCTGAGAACCGTCTTTAACTCCAGTTCCAGGGGAATCCGACGCCCTCTTCTGACTTNCCGTCAGCACCAGATACACCTCGCCTGCCTGGAAATACTGTGCAGCAGTGGCAGCCATATGCCTGTATATCCCAAATCAAATTGGCTATTAGCTCTCTCCTTGGAAGAATAATCCATGGCTGATGCCACAAGCTTACATCCTCTAATGGTTAGGAGATGTTATAAGCCACAGTAAGACCCTGTCATATTTAACAGAAAAAACGTAATTCATGGATTAACATACCATCCAAACATCTGTATCTATACCAAAGTAACCTACCAAAACAATCAGTACTGTTTAAATACCCACATAACTAATTGCTTGTGCTTCGTTCATTAGTAGGATCTAAAGGTTATTCCTGGACAAACTGTCAGCCCGTGAGAGTCTGGACACTCATTTGATCAACTTGATTGAACATACAAGACCCCCTGCTGGATGGTGGGACCTATGAGCTGTGTGGGTTTGGGCACAAATGCTTGCAAATTGGTTTTACATGAAGGATGCTTTTACTCATAAATTATCACTTATTGTTAAAAAATGAAAAAGTAAACAGAGAAAGATGCAGGAAAGTTATGACAGAATGCATGAGCTGGGATGGGGTGGGGTGGGGGGAAGGGAAAGGGAAATATGCCTGAACTGAATTGGAAAATGACTTATGAAATACACAAAGCATCAATAAAAAAATGAAAATTAAAAAAAGAATAAAACTATTTTTATAGTGATGATATTCCAACAAATTTCTTAGTCAAAATCTATTTCTATTCTACATTCCACTGTAGACATTAATCTTCAGCACAAGTTTGAACCCATTCTTCACAGAGGCTTAATGAGTATGTCCTAAACTTTGCTGTCTCAACACATGGCTTGGCTGCATTGGCTCTGTGTGGGAAGATCCAGCTTGAATTAGGGGCTAGTTCTCAACTAGGACCCTTCGGGGCTCCATGTGGGAGTTATGGGGCTCCTCTGACCCTGACCCAAGAAGAAGCAAGCACCATGACCTAGGCACATGATGCTAGGCAGAGCAGCAATATAACCATGGCTTGTAACTTGGGGTCTGTGATTGGCTGTGGGAGCTGATGTCATTTTGCTTATAAAAGTGAGTTGCAGCCAAGTGTGGTGGCACATGCCTTTAATCCTAGCACTCAGGAGGCAGAGGTAGGTAGATCTCTGTGAGTTCAAATCCAGCCTGGTCTACAGAGCGAGGTCCAGGCCAGCTGGGACTAAAGGGAGACCCTGTCTCAAAAAGACAAAAAAAAAAAAAAATAGTGAGTTGCAGCAGGCAATAAAGTGAATTCTCCATTACCATCATTACACAGAATTTTCTGCCATTATTTCTGCATGCATACAGGCCGAAGCAGGCCTGGATTTCCAGTGCTGTGGCCAGTGGGTTGGATGGTGGTCCATCAGATCACCAACCTGGTAATCTGGTATCGGGCTGGACAGAGACCTAACAGGTCACCAGCTGTGGAGTGAATTGTGAGTGGGTGTAGGCTGAAGATAGGCCATCAGCCGTCAGCCTGAAATTCCTGTCCAGAGACCAGCAGTCTTTGGGCAGGTGGGAAAGCACAGCCAGATGGGAAACGTTCCATCTTCCTGAGATGGAAGCACCTCTCAGGTCGAGTTATAAAAGTAAACAACTGACCTCTGCACAAAGAGGTTAGTTCCCTACAGTAGCCCCAGGTGGGCACTGTGTTCCCCTTCCCTTAACAGAACTGCACCTGCTCATAGCAAGAGAAGCTCTTACAGCTCTGTATGTCACAGTTTCTGAGATGCCATCCTCACACTGCTCTTCACATTGCAGGAAGTCTCCTCCTGTTTTCCTCCACACAAACTGCTTCACAGTAGAGACACCCAGGAGAATTTACTTTCTCATTTTAGGATTATTATTTTATCTTGGTATAAGAAGAGTTTAGAAGACATACTTTTACCAATATCTTATAGTTGAGCTTATATAATTTATACTTTTTCTTTACTTATTCAAGTGCACATCATATGTCTACTAAAATGTGTATATTTTATTTTTTTATTGATGCTTTGTGTATTTCATACATCATTTTCCAATTCAGTTCAGGCATATAACCCCTTCCCTTCCCCCCACCCCACCCCTACCCATCCCAGATCATGCATTCTGCCGTAACTTTTCTGCATCTTTCTCTGTTTTTTTGTTTTGTTTTGTTTTCATTTTTTTTAACAATAAGTGATAATTTGTGAGTACAAGCATCCTTCATGTAAAACCAATTTGCGAGCAGTTGTGCCCAAACCCACACAGCTCATGGGTCCCACCATCCAGCAGGGGGGGCTTGTATGTTCAATCAAGTTGATCAAATGAGTGTCCAGTCTATATTGTTGTAGTTTCACCATTCACCCCAATCGCAGCCCTTACATTCTACCACGCCCCCTCTTCCGCAGATTGTTCCCTAGGCTTAGAAAAGGGGCACAGGTGGATGAGAGGCAAAACAGTCTACTTTCTCTGGAGCTGTTGTCTTGGTCTCTAGTCAATTCTGGCTGTTTTCTTTCATGGGCTGCCAGCTTGTCCAGGCATAACCTTTCAATCCTACTAATGAAGCACATGCAATTAGATATATAGGTATTTAAACAGTATAATATATAGCCTTTCGATCCTACTAATGAAGCACACGCAATTAGATATATAGGTATAAACAGTACATACTTGTGTTACCAGAACTTATAGTAATGAGCTGTTCTTGACAGTTATTAAGAGTCCTTCTCAGTAGAGACTCATGCAGCCCAATGTCTCCTCATACCTCCTGCAGACCCCTGTGTTAAACAGTTGGTCTTCAGCTCTCTGTTTTGTTGCATTCTGGGAACTTTACTAGCTGGAGTTTAGCTGGAGGAAGTAGGTCAGGTGGTAGGGAGATATCCCTGATGGTGTCTTAATCATGGCTCATTCTCATTGCCTGTTTCATGTTGGCTGTGAGGTAAAGACACTTCTATGAGATCTGGAAGATGATTCACTTGATACAGTGCTCACTGTGCAAACACAAGGGCCTAAGTTCAATGCCAAGTACCCACATAAAGGCCAGGAATAGTAGAGAGAGGAGGATCCCTGGGTTTGATCGTACAGCCAGTCTAGTTTAATCTGTGTGCTTCTGATCCAGTAAGAGATCTTTCAAGAGATACAAATTCATAAAATATATTTTTACTGAGTTTTAAGGTTAATATTCAATAGAAGAGAAAGGAACCAAAATAAATGTAGAATGATTAGCTTCAAAAAAATGGGATGATCCAAAAAGGAAATAGGATAAGAATTGACCATGTAGAAATCTGATGAAGTGGTCTTCCAAAACTAAAGTTTGTTGAACAGGTTTTGCATATGTAAATAAAGAAAAAAATAACTACAAACGCATGTATATAAATTACAGAGCTATATGTAGACTACACTTAATCGAAATCATTGATAAGATTAGAAGCATAATTCTGAAATAAACCGTGTATGTTGCTAAATTAAATGGCTGACAAACAAAACCTATACATTTCCACATATAGGAAGTAGAAATAACAACATATGTAAAAGGATACACATTTCACCAAAGTAATTATATTGTAATTATCAAAGTAATTATCAAAGAAAAGAAATTATTCTGTGGCCCAAGGAGAAAGATGCACTTAGTAAAGCTGGATATCTAACACTAGCCATCTCTGCTAGATCTCCTCGCTCAATGTGTAATTGCAACACATGTAAAATTACATGTACATGGCTATATTTTTATTTGCTTGCTCCTAGAAGAGAAAAATAACTTTGAATCACAACTAGGAATTGATGCTTAAATTTGGGGGAACTTTTCAGAATTTTTTATTTACTATGGTCCAGCCTAAGATCCTCAGTTGTATCAGGTTTTGTGCACACGGGGTATGTGCTTTCTGTGCACCAATATCCAGATGGGGTTCTTTTTACAAGTCTATGGTCAAATCTGTGTTAGAATTTTTTGACTTTTTTGCTTTGTATAATCATAGAATTCATTGCTGCTGGTTTCTATAATGATTAATATTGTTGTATGTCTTAATAACTGAGGGCTGTCAATAACCTGTGATTTTTGCCTTTTCTATAGTCTTACTCCCATGAAGAACCTTGGTTCTGATGGAGAAAGAGTGAAAAGCTTTATTTCTCCCCTGGATGTCTTTATATTTTTATTGTATATTTTATTTGTGTAGTACATGCTACCAATTTTTTTCAGTTTGTTACAAATAAAATTTGGTAATTCTTAAATTCATTCTGCCTGCCTACAGACAGAAACATCTGTACAACTCTCATAGGTGTAGAGTACTTTCTAGTACAATGGTCATGGTAAAATGAGTGTAATTCTCCTGAAATTTGTAAGAGAATATATGGTGTTACTTGTTAAAGCAAAAAAAAAAAAAAAAAGAAGAGAAATTATAAGCATGAAGATATAGGACAAAATGAAAATATATGGGAAGGATAAACCATTATAAAATGCCATGCACTTTTCTGTGTTTGGGATATGGCTGGGTAGGCCTAGACCTGAAAGACTTAAAGGACACAAGTAGGATTTCTTCCACGTGGTATCTTCCATCAAACTGTCCCAGACTTATTCACCATCAGGTAAATGATTCCAGGAAAATAAAGCAGAGAGCCAGGTCTTTGAAGTCTAAGATCCAAACTGGCTCAACACCTCTCTTACCCCATTTTACTAACAAAGGAAAATGCAAACCAGTGAAAAAGTTCCTACCTCTGCATGGGGGCAGTTGGCAAAGTCACATTGCAAATGACAAGATCAGAAGGAAGTCATTAATTGAGACCATCAATGCAATACATCAAACCACAAAGTGAAAAGTACCTTTCAAGTAAAAAAAATCCTTTTGCAAGAAAGAGTTGAAATATAATACTTAGATGGTATGAAAAACCAGAGGGAAATGTATTAGTTCAAAAGCCTACTGAAAAATTATGCATTCAGTAATTCTGCCTGTGTCCATATATAAAGTTGAAGGCTATATAACAAGAAACAGTGCTAGACAGGAGATATCTTCCTTTGAGTTGTTGGCCAGAGTCATCTAAGAGACTCCCAAAATTACACAGGCTATTGCCACAGCCCTTGACTGCCTCCCAGAACTTGAAGGTGAGACCATATTGCTGAAGAAAAGACATACTTCAGATGCAGGGCTTGGAGCAATAGAGCTGGAACTAACCTAGAAGCCACCTCCCCTGAAGACGAGCTCTACTAGTTCTGTGATGGGAGGGAATTTGTGTATGGTATTATAAATACAGCCAAATACACATGGCTGGAGAGGTTATAGATCTTAGAGAAAACCCCAAGGCTGTCACATCCCTAAACAAATATAACATTTTTTAAAGGCACTTGCTTTTTTTAAATTTTATTTATATTCGTGTGTGTATGAATGCACTGTCTGCATGTCGGTTTGTGCACTCATGTCGTGCAATGCCGCGGAGGTCAGAAGAGGGTGTCAGATTCCCCTGGAACTGGAGTGAAAGACGGTTCTCAGCCACCATGTGGGTGCTGGGGATCGAACCTGGGTCCTCTGCAAGAGCAGTTGGTGCTGTTAACCACTAGGCCATCTCTCCAGCCCAACAAATAGAACTTTTTAATGTGTCAAACATGGATCCTTATATTGACAGATAACTATGGGGTATCTCTCATCGAAGAAGATTCTTTTCAACATATGAAGAATATTAAAGAGTTCCAAACTGTTCACACACAGAGAATGAGTATATTTAAGATGCCCAACTTTAAATGGCACATCTACAATGGAACCACTACATCTAAGAGAGAGAATACTATTGTACCTTTCTTTTTTATTATTATTTTTTTATTTGTTTATTATTTTTTAAGGGATTCACAATAAAAGAGTACAGTTGTTTTCAGATCACATTGACATTGCTCAGTTTGCCATATAATTAGGTAATTGGTGCTAACATCAACAGATGAGGGAAACCATTCATCATTTGTTTTTCTGGGACTGTGTTAATTCACTCAGCATGATATCATCTAGCTCCAGCCATTTACCTGCAAAACTCATGATGTCATCTTTCTTTACCGCTGCATAAAAGTCCATTGTGTAGATGTACCACATTTTCTCTATCCACTCATCAGTTGATGGGCACTTGGGTTGGATCCAGCTCCTTGATATTGTGAAGAGAGTTGAAATAAACATGGATGCGCATGTATCTCTGCAGTAAGATGAGTCTTGTGGGTACATGCCCAGGAATGGTATGGCTGGGTCAGGTGGCAAGTTCATTCCAAGTTTTCCAGGGTTCTCCACACTGCTTTCCATAGTGGCTATATGAGTTTACATTCCCACCAGCAGTGGATGAGTGTTCCCCTTTCCCCACAACCTCTCCAGCACTTGGTATCATTTGTTTTCTTGATCCTAGCCAGTCTTATTAGAGTAAGATTGATCATCTTTAGCTACTAAGCTGGTTCGATTGATTTGCCATTCCTCCCTTTGATCGATAAGTGAGTGTTGAACAGTTTTTACGGTGTTTCTCGCCTCTTTTCTATTCCTCACTTGTGAAGTTCTGCGGTCTCAGCTCCTTCTGACATCGATCTATTGAGTGGGTCATTTGTTTTCTTTCTTCTTTGTACTTTGTTGAGTAAGTTATATATGATTCTTCGAACGATCAATGCTTTGTCAGGATGTTATCTGCATGGTGACAGGTTTCCTCCCACGCTGTGGGAGTTTCCTCTTCCCAACTTCCTGATTGTTATCTTTTGATGTACAGAATCGTTTGAAGTTAATGACTGGTCCATTTGTCAACTTGTCAACCATTAAGTTTCTTGCATCAGCTGCTGTCTGTTTTAGGAGAAACTTGTTCACGTATATGCCCTAGTCTTGTAGTTGACTGCCAACTTTTTCTTCTCATCACCTACCAGAGTTTTGGGTTGTTCAGTGAAGTCCTTTAATCCATCTGGAGTTGAACTTTTTTTGTACAGGGCAGAGGCTAGGGCTTTCATATTTCAACTCTCTGCAAGTGGGACTCCAGTTTTGCCTAACCACCACAACCCGTTTGATAAGATGATGTCTTCTTCATCCATTGGTTCTTGCTTGGACCCCCTCTTGTCAAATATGAGATGACTGAAATTGGTATGTGCAACAGATTTGGATCTTCACTTTTGTCTCCATCAGTCAAACAGGTCTGTTTTTGGCTAGTACCAAGCTGTTTTTATGACTTTAGCGCCCTGTAGTATAGTTTTGAAGTCTGGTTAATATGAGATTCCCCCCTGTACATCTTTGCTCTTTTCCAGCTCCAGGGTCCGTTTTGGCGTGCTATTCATAGGTGTCTTTTGGTGTTCCAAGTGAAATTAAGGACTTTTTTCCAAGCCTGTGCATGAATGAAACTCTTAGTAGTTAATTATTGGGCATTGTGTTAAATATTATGACTAAGAGTTTGTGAGACATGGATCCGAGCATCATCTTTACTACATTCGTCATAGATTTTTCACCAAACACTCGTCCATGGAGCCTATTCGGTGATACGGGTTATGCTTTTGTAGCATCATTCTGATGTCTCTTCCTCAACTAAGTCTTTCGTTTAACTTTTACAAGGCGCTTTAAACATTGTGAGTTATCACGTAGTATGCAGCTGTGGTGCATCTTCGCCTCTGACTTAGGTTTGGTTCATCCTATCGGCTCATTGCCTAATTGTGTTCTTACTCTGAAAGGTTATATCCTGTGGCAAGCTTCCGTGGAAGATTCCTTGAATTCCTCGTTGACGATACTTGTGTGGTGTAAACCCAGACAATAAGTGCTACCACTGACTCTTCTCGTAGAGCGGTTTAGATTTGAACTTCCTTGCCACTGATATACTGAGCTCTGTTAATTCAATTCTAGGAGTTTTTGGTCGGCAGTGTTTCTTAGCCATCCACTCATAAAGTGCAAAACAATCATATCATCAGACAAAGAAAGGATAGCAGTGACCTCCTCTTTTTCCAATTAGTACTCTCTTAAGGTACGTTCTACTCCAATAGTACTTTTTCCACATTAGTATTAAATGCTCCTTTTTCTTGTCCCTATTGCCCCTTATCGCAAGTCGTTTCAAGCACTTATATTTGGAAAAGGAGTCGGGTGAGCAGGGACCACGCCTTCGCATTGCAGGTTTCTCCCTATGAGCCTTTAAAGGGAATGACTTCTTCTTTCCCGATATTTAGGATTATTATTGGCTGTGGGTTTCCTGCTACATTGACTTTAGATTACATCTGATAAGAATGATCCTTCCAATCCAATTCCCTCTAGGCTTTAAGCAATCGCAAGGGATGTGGATTTTGTCAAAGACTTTATCCGCATCAATTGAGATGATCGGTGTGCGTTTGTTGCTTTCGGTCCTATTTGATATCTTTGATGGAATGATTTATGATTTTCGGTACTGTTATCTAGAAATCATGATCCCATGACATCATTCCGTGATCTTATGAAGAAAGCTCGCTTCCCAATCTCTGCGAACATTGCTGCTCATGATCGTCAGTAAGAGGAAATATAAATCTCTTCTCGGGTGCTCGTGTGCTGTCGCTATGCTTACTATGGTGGAGCAATGTTGTACTGTAGTATCCTGTTAGACAGATTTGGCCAGAAATCTGTGTTCGATTAGTGACAATGAGCAACAACAAGGTACCTATCAGTTCTCTATTTTTTTCTTTTCTTCATGCCGCCCCTGGTTTGTCGTGTAACAGAGTGATGCTTGGCTCTCATGGAAGATCACACTTTTTGCTTGGCCTTAGTACCTTTTCATGTATTTTTATATATTAGCCTTCTATAACAGATATCTTGCCCAGTCATAATGAGTTCGTCAGTCTCTTTTGAAATGTTTCATAGAATTTTACCGTGAAACTGTCTGGGCCTAGGATTTTTTAGTTGGGAGGTATCATTACATTTTCAATTTTTTCTTGCATAAATCCCTCATTGTGGTCTGGTGAAGCCTGCCAACTCTCTTCTTGTTTGGAGCTTTGGCGTGCATGCGCAAGGATTCCCAGAATATTAATTCCAGTTTCCTTCCAGGTATTTTATAAACTGGTTAGCATATCAACGATTTTTGAAGTATTCCTTGTTATGCACTCTTTATCTGCGTATCTTTTCTTTGCTCTATGTGATCATTTCCTATTTTTATCACGAATTGTATCTGATTTGGAACGTTTTTCCATCCTTTCTTTTGGTTATAACTGGGCTATAGGCTGCCATCTTGTTTATTCTTTACAAAGAACCAAACTTTGGATTCGATTGACACTTTTTTTTTTGTTTTTGGCTCTTTTTTTTTTTTTTTTTTTTTTTTTAAGTGATTTCTTTTTTTATTCTGATTTTTGCTGTTTCTTCCTTGTCTGTTGCATTTTAGGGCGATCCACCTCTGTTTCGGTTCGCATCCCTAAGGTGGCCCCGTTTCTTCTCAGCATGCATCTCATGACGGTGTTCTTACGATCTGTACCTCGAACTCTTAGGTGCAGCTTCTTTTTATCTGAGTTTGCGGTTCTCATAAGTAGTCTGATGTAGGCACCCAGGCTATAAAACTTACCTCTTAGGACTCTTTTAAAGTATACCATAGTTTGTTGTGTTGTATTATCATTGCCATTCAGTTAGGGAATGCTTTTATTTCTTCTTTATCTCTTCCTTGGACCCATTTCATTATTCAGGAGAGTTGTTTCTTTAGTCTACATGTGTTCTTGTAGATACTAGGGCTTAAACTGGTGTTTGATATTGAGCTTTCTTCCACTGTGGTCTGGATAGAATGCATGAATTATTTCAATCTTTTTGTATTTGTTAGGTTTTTTTCTGTGTTCCCATATGTGGTCAATTTGGAGGAATGTTCCAGCGGTGCTGAGTAGAAAGTGTAATTCTCTGGTATTAGAGTGGAACATTTGGCAAGATGTCTGTGAGTTCCATTTGGTTTATCATATCTTTCAGTTCAGATCTCTCTCTATTCTTTGTCTCTGTTGACCTATCCAGGTGGCTCAGGGGGTATTGAAATCCCCTACTATGAGTGTAAAAAAACCCTTGGGGGTTTTCCATTCTTTTTGTTTTTTTGCCTTTGGTTGCGGTTCCCTTGAAGTACTGGAGAATTGTCTTTAAAAGTTTGGTGCACCAGAGTTTTTGGTGCATATATATTCATTAATTGTGAAATCTTCTTGTGAATTTCCTTTTGATAAAAATTAATGGCCTTTCTTTGTCTCTTCTGATTTCTTTTACTTTTGAAGTCTATTTTGTTCTGATATTTAAAATAGCAAACACCTGCTTTCTTTTTGGCTACCATTTGCTTGGAATATTTTTTGTCCATCCTTTCACGTTTAAGTTGGTGCCTGTCCTTGTAAGGTATGATGCATTTCTTGTAGACAGCATATATTTATGGGTTCTGTTTCCTAATCCAATCTCCCAGTCTAGTCTTTTGATTGGAAAGTTTTAAGTCCATTAATATAAGGTTATGATCGATAGACTGTTGTGCTTCCTTTCCACCTTATTATCAATTTGCGGTTTGGTTTAGGTTTCTACTTCCGCAGTTATGCTTTTATATGATTTCTCTTTCTAGGTGACTGGGTGGTCGCTCCTTTCTTCTGTCTTTTAAATTGCTTATTCCTGAAGATGTTTGCTTTCCTGGACATGAATTCTTCCTTCTTGTTATGTCATGAAAGATTTTTCTCTCTCCTTCAACTATACATCAACATTTTTTGCTGGGATTTTATAGTAACATCGGGTTGGCATCTATAGTCTTTAAAACTGGGAAGCTTTTGCCTTCCACATTTCTTGCTTTTATAGTTTCCACTGAGAAGTCTGTTGTAATTCTTATAGGTTTCCCTTATATGTAACCTTGTTGTTTTTTCTTTGTGGCTTTCAGAATTTTGTCTTTTGTTTTGGGCATCTTAGTGTTTTTAATTATATGGCATGGAAAGTTTCTTTACTGAATCTTGTCTGTTTGGAGTTCTTATGTGCTCTTGTATTTGTATGTTTTGTCTTTTTTAGTTTGGGGAAATTTTCATATATTATTCTGTGAAGATCTGACCAAACCATTTCTCTTGGGATTCTTCTCCTTCCTTCTATTCTATGATGTAGATGTTTGATCTTTTCATAGTATCCCACAGTTCCTGGTCTGTTCCAATTTTGTTATTTTAAATTTTTTCATAATTATTGCTGAGGTTTTTAGTTGTTCTGTATTATCTTCCAGGGTCTGATATCTTTTTCTGCCTTCCTCCATTCTACTTCTGAGGCTTTTTTCCATTCCTTTCTCTTTGATTGGATGATGTTTTGATTTCCTTTTCATTTCCTCTTCTGATTGCTTTAGTATTTCCACTTCCTTTTGGAGTTTCTAAATCTCTTCCTGTAGCTATTTGCTTTGCTGGTTGGTTTCCTTATCTTTTTCAACATGGTATCTTTTCAGTGTTTCCACTTCCTTCTGGAGTCTGTCATTCTCTCTCTCTAGGTCCTTCTTGGGTTTTTCATTCTCTTTTCTTAGGTCTCTGACTTGCTCTTTATACTCTTTGATTTCTTCAAGTATGTTCACAATTGTACTTCTAATATCTGTGCCCTGAGCCATCCCCAGGGGGATCCCACTGTAGGAATCTTCCACAGGGTTGGTAGAGCTTGGTGTAGAATTATCCTGCACCTTTCCCATGTTGTCTCTTCTTCGTGTCCCTGGCATGTGGGTTTCCCTTTGCCTGTATTCCAATGCAAATCCCAAATGCCTCTTCACTGTGTCGAAGGCTTGCTTTCTTGCCTCCTTCAGATGCCCTCGTTGTTTATTTGATTGATTTGTTTTTCTCCTTTTCTCCTTGCTTATGGAGTGTTGACTTCTCTAAGCTTTAGGCTTTCTATTGGAAGTCTAACTCACTCTTCCCTTTCTATTCTGAAGGTTCTCCAAAGAATCCACTTAGACACTCCTGTGCTTCAGGTGGTCTTGGGAAATCCCCAGTCCCATACCTTTCAATTCTAATCAATGAACCTCCCTCATGCAACAGAGGACAATGAACACAAATAACCACAAATAGCCAAAGCATAGAAAATATTTCTGCAGTGTGAGTCCTTTGACAAGACTCCTATATTAATCTCCACCCACCCAGGGCTCAGGGACCATTGCAGAAGAGTGGGCAGAAAACTTTTAAGAACCAGGGGAGATGGTTCAGGATCATATGTTAAGAGAGTCTTATAGGGGTTGGAGAGATGGCTCAGTGATTAAGAACACTGACTGCTCTTTCAGAGGACCTGGGTTCGATTCCTAGCACCCACATGGTGGCTAAAAACCATCTTAGGCCGGGCATGGTGGTGCACCCCTTTAATTTCAGCACTTGGGAGGCAGAGGCAGGCAGATCTCTGAGCTCAAGACCAGCCTGGTCTACATAGTGAGCTCCAGGCCAGCTGAGACTGAAGGGAGACCCTGTCTCAAAAAAAAAAAAAACATAAGAGTGTTATAGGCTTTTGAGACCTTGCTTATATGACTCTTCAGCAATGTGTCAGCACATAGAAGACTGATGAAACTTAGTCAAAATCCCAGCATATTTGAATTACGAATACATCACACATATTTGTTAATTACCGTGTCTGAAAATAAGTAGTAAGTTAATTCTAGGGCCCATTAATAGGTTCACATTTTAACAGCACAGTTGCTTTCAGATAGAAAGAAATATAACAATAACATTGCTCAGCTTGCCTTTCAAGTGGGAATTTGGTGCTAGCATCCACAAATGAGGAAAACCATTCCCTATTTGTTTTGGGGGGGACTGTGTTACTTCACTTAGCATAATAGCTTCAAGTTCCATCCATTTACCTGCGAAGTTCATGATGTCATCTTTCTTTACCACTGCATAAAACGCCATTATGTAGATGCACCACATTTTTGTTATCAACTCGTCTGCTGAGGGGCATTTGGGATGGCTCCAGCTTTCTATATTGTGAAGAGAGCTGCAATAAACATAGATGTTATTGTATCTTTGTGGCAAGATGAGTCTTGTGGGTATACACCCAGGAGTGGTATGGCTGGTTCAGGTGGTAGGGTTATTTTTAACGAGAAAAAAAAAATATGTTCCTAAACATTAAAAAAAAAGTGGGTACCAACACCCCAGTTGGCAGGCAAGCTGAGCAACTTTGTTATTATATTTCTTTGTATCTGAAAGCAACTGTGCTGTTATAATGTGAATCTCTTAACAGGCTCTAGAACTGACCTACCACTTATATTCAGACATTGTAATTACCATATATGGGTGGAAGATATGTATTCATATTCTAAAGTAATATAAAATTAAAGGGAAAAATGTGAACCCCCAAACATATTTTGGAATTAACATACAGTTTATTCCCAGAGGTCATAATTTTAAAACATATGTGTTGTTTATACAGGCATATTTTGGAGCAATACAAAGGGGAGGGAACAACAACAAAAGGACCAGGTCAAAGAACTGACTATCAAACTCTACCCAAAACGACAAGCCTCTGCAGAAAAAAAAATCCTTGGAAAGACTGAGAGAAAGATGCAAGACTTGTATGGCAGAATGCATAACCTGGGGTGGTGGGGGAGGTGGTACTGTATCCAAATTGGACTGAAAAATGATGTATGAAATATACAAAATGTCAAATGAAAAAATAACATTAAAAATAGAAAGAAAAAAAAAAAAAAACCAGCATAGAACTGAGGAAATGAGCAGCAGATCCTAATCATTGCTGAAGAACTGTTGACAGTTGATTACTACTGCCTGGTGAGGAAAAGCTGACCTTCTTTAAGGAGATGACTTTAGGTAGGCTGACTAGACTCCAGTGGGTGGACTTGAACTGAGAGATATCTGGGCACACTAACTTGACTCGCTAGAACTTAACAAAAATGACAAAGTAGATGAAATACAGTGGGGGGGTAAGGGGGATCGGGGAGGTAGTATATAAATTTTTAATATTTTGTGTATGAAATACAAAAAAATTCAATATTTTTTTAATTTTTATTAAAATTTAATTTAATCCCACCCAATTTCCATGGTGGGGAGAACAACCATTTATAATACTTCAGAGTACAGTGACATCTTGGAAATCTTTCAAGTCCCATCCAAGTAGTCTTACAGCATGGCTGGAGAATAAGGAGAAAGTCTAGAGAAAACTGTTGGAGATGCGCAAAAAAAGATGCTAAGTATCTAGAAGTCTTTTTGCCTTTCATTCTTTTCTATAACATAAGACCTATGAATAGGCAAATATATCATATTAATTGATTTCACTTTTCTGGACTTTCTGGCAGTATATGATCAAAACTGTTTCCTTCCTACCCTGGCTGCCACTATATCACCTATATTCCCTGTAACACCAAGTATATATCAGTTAATTTACACTGAATCTACCTCATCTCTTCCCCTCTTGTGATTCCAAGATTCATTAGGAATTTGTGTATCACTCTCCTGAGCTTATGTTTCTCCTCAGAAGAAAGTGAACTTTTTTATGTTTCATAAAATAAACAACTCTCTTAATTACTAAGCTTTGAAAGCACTGGTAATCTGATTTCAATTTTTTCTAGTATTTATATAACCAATCAAAAAATATTTGAGAAACTATCATCAGATTAATACTAGAGTGTGGTACAAAAGTTCCACAAGGGGCTGGAGAGATGCTCAGTGGTTAAGGTCCCTGGCTGCTCTTGCAGAAGACCCAGGTTCAATTCTCAGGACTCACATTGTAGCCAACAACCATTAGAACTCCAGTTATAGACGAATTCAACAACTTCTCCTGAGCTCGGTGAGCACTATACAACACAGCTGCACTTACACACATGAAATAAAAATAATCAATAAAATATTTTTAAAACAGTAAGAAAGAAAAGTTCCACAGGCTATAATTTTTTTTTCAATTCATAAAGGATCATAGCCATATATTCTTTAAAAATAACACTAAATAATAAATAAAATAACATAGTATGTGAAAACACATGTAGGTGACTGTGATAAGCATTTCTTGTCCATAAAGTTGCATAATGGAACACAAACCCTCTGCTAATTTCATTAGGGATCTATTAAGCTAGCAGGACTCTAATACACAAATGGAATAATTGTCTTTACCAGCAGCAGGAGGACAATTTACTAGAAGATGAAGCCATTTAGATGGTACAATTAAGTTATATTTCTTCTCCTTTTCTTCCAGATAAATTAAAGAGATGAGCATTAATGTTATTTGTTTTCAGACTTTTCTCTTCTTTTCACTTCCTGCCTATTTTTACCATCACTTATAGTCAAGTTCCTTCTATATATAAGACATGCTCAGTTATCTACCAAGGGCCATTGCCCATCTTTCCTCAAAGAAACCGATCCCAGCCCTAGTCCCAGAAGCAGAACGTGGTGGGTCTGGCCATTCGTGGTAGTTCCATCTCCCTTGTTATGAAGATATGATCTGATTTCCCCCTGGTAGACAGAAGAATAAGTCTAGAAGAGACATAGATAAAAGACTAAAATGTTCCCATTTCTGCCGGATCTCATAGTAGCTTCATGATACCTGGGGCAAAACAATAACCTGGTAACTATGAGGAAAACAAGCCACCATGGAGGACACAGATAGAGACAAATGAAGATTCTGATAATTTTACTGTCTCTCCTAATTAGCTAAGCTTGGAGCTTCTCTATCCCATGTAGTAAAATTGGTTTCTTATGGTTAAATACCTTAGAACTGGAGCTTTCCTATTAGTTATAGCAAAAGAGCTCAAACTCAGTAAAATACTCTCACTACAAACTTCTTCACTGTCAGCTCTTACAGGATGTGATTAACTACTCAGGATTTAACAGAGGGAACTCATCATTATCAAATAATGAGAGCTCCATAATTAAACAAGATATCATGAAGCAATGTAACCAAACCAAACACATTACGTAGAGGTAGAAACTGTCCTAAAATATTAACATTCTTATTCTGTTTCACCTTTAAAGACTGAGAGACAAAGGAATGTCAGAAAGCTACAGTAAAATAATGATTTTAAGAATCTGTTGAAGATCCTTCTGCTGGGCATGAACCAGCAGAACCTAAAAGATGTCAAGTCACTACCTTAGAAAGACATGTTGAGTCGTATGATCGCTGCAGCACTACTCTTAATAGCCAAGATATGGACACAACTTACACTCTTAGCAACAGACATATGGATTGCAAAGACTGTAGTATAAATATGCAATGGAATATTACTGATGTTTAAAAAATAAAATGCTGCCATTAGTCTCAATGTGAATGGACCTGAGAGACATTAAGCCAAGTGATATAAGCCCAGACAAAGAAAAATGTTGCATGATCTCACTTTTTGGGTTTGGAATCTAAAAAATAAAAGAAAAGAAAAAAGGGCCAAATTACAAGGATAAAAATTAAAGTGATTATCAGAAGCTGGGATACAAACAAATTAGGGAAATATCATCCAAAGTATAAAATTTAGTTGATATATAGGATGTCCAGGTTTCAAGGCCTAATATATAGCATGCAGACTACAATTAAATCACTAGAGATTTTTGTTTAAAAATAGATTTTAGGGAGTTTTCTTATCAAAAGTTTCTATGCTATGACAGATCTATTAATCTTTTTCACTACAGTAATAGCTTTACATATTCTATTAGCATCATGTTGTAAATTTCAATCATGCCAATTAAAATTTATTAGATAACAAACGAGTCAACTAAATGATTTTCAATTTACATAGAAAAAATATTTCTCAATAAGAAACAATTATAGGTAAACTATGAGTGAATTAAATCCACTAGCCTCTTCAAATCCTCTTCAATTATTAAGCTGAGAAATCACATAATTCTTTACTAAACTTGCAGTTTATTTAGCTTTTCTGTCTATGTTTCATAATCTACAACATCAGGACACATGCACTAAATACTTTATAGAACCCCCATAAAGGTAGCTTGAAATACTCTGTATAATGTTCTTGCACATAGAAAGTGCTCAGTACAGTAAGCTTTGTTATTGTCCTTATTTTAATTGGATTTAATTTGTAATTTCTTGCAGACAGGCTCTACTGACCCACACATGCTATGGCTTTTGAGTTGAGTGTAATAAAATCCTGGGGATTCCCAGGAAGAAGGAAGGCGGAGACACTGCTCTTTGAAATTCTCATGCATTGTCCTTACTGTTAATGACCTCAAATGCTGGAACGATGACTGTCAGTCACTGTTTGCAAGGTTGTCATGAAACATTAGTATTATGGGGACAAAATATGGAAACCTGAGTTTCCAATCACGAAGAGCAGCAACCTAAGGGTCAATAGTGCTGGCCTCTTTCAGCTTTGCCACTCTCTTCTCAGATCTTCCTGGAAACTGAAGGAACTGGCATGGATGAGCTTTACAGTCCTTTTAAACTTCTACATTTCATCCCTACTATCACCACCATGGATACAGGATAGACTACCTCTATTGATTGAATCCCAAGAATGGGGCTCAGCATTTCATGTGCTAGGTCCCATTTAATCAGCTCTATAAGACAAAAATTCTTTTCACACATGATAAAATTTATAAAACTCAGAAGCAGAGAGATTAAATAATTTTCCCATCATACCAACCTGAATGTTTATAATTTCCTGTTCCAGGTTGCAGATTGGCTAAATTGAAAACAAGTTTGGAATGTTATGACCATTCAGATAACTGAGCTGAGTCCACACTTCTCTTAAAGCTTTTCAAGTTGAAAGAAAGAAGCTTCAAGGTCAATTTTCTGTTTTAAATACATTTTGAGATTGGTATGATCCATGGTTTGCTTGTCCAGAGACAAATATCTTCACCGTTTTCTCCATCCTGCTCTAGATAAGCCTCTGCTTCTCTATGGACTCAGTGTGATTCCAAACATGGTTCTTTATTCTCAACTACAGAAAGAAATGTTTGAAATAAGTAATACTGTATACATTTGATTTCTTGACATTTTTATCGTTTTTTAAAGTTTCTAGCTCACTTAGCAGCTGGACATCTAACACGTGGATCATTTTATTTTGGAAAATGAGTCTGCTCTAGTCGCCACCCACTTGGTATTGTAATAGATAGAATTACTGATTATATATACCCTCTCAGCAGAAAAAGGATGCACAATTGCCTCCCACGACTGTGATAACAAGATGGCAGTTACAATTGGCACCTAGAGAAACAATACATAATTGCCAACCACTAAACCAGCAGAAAAAGGGAGAGAGAGATTATCACACAATAGTCCAAGCCATAAACAGAATAAACAACCCTCAGCCCTTATTTTGAACGGAAGAGAAAGAAGGCAATTTGCTCTCAGAAGTACCATCTCAGGAGAAATCTTTTGTTGAAAGATGACTCATATTATGTCTTTTACAAGTTTCTTTTGCTCACTTTCCAAAAGGAACAAGAAAAGGTGAATATAATATCCAAAAGTAAAAGGGGTTCAACTAGCCTACAGACACCAAGAAAACAAAAATGATGCCAACTCTGATAGTCATAATTATAAATGAATTTAAGGACAGTGGTTGTTTAGGATAACAAAAAAACTGATATTTCTTGTGGAAAAAATCATTTTTCCTTGAAATCCAATTTATGTCCATTCCTGGCATTCTTGTGGGGGAAAGGGGGAGACTCCAGTACAGAGGCCTTGACGATGAGGGTCCTGGGCCCCAGGCCATCCTAACATGCTCTTTCCATAAAGAGGTTCTGGAATGCTTTTCATCTGCACATTTATTTTTTTTGTCTTTTTGAGACAGGGTCTCCCTGTAGTCCCAGCTGTCCTGGAACTTGCTCTGTAGACCAGTCTGGCCTTGAACTCACAAAGATCCGCCTGCCTCTGCCTCCCAAGTGCTAGGATTAAAGGCGTGTGCCGCCATTCCTGGCTCTTCTGCACATTTAACAGAATGTCGGTGTTTAATGTCACATTTCACCAGGGCTATAATTCCTTCCTCTAAATTGTTATCAGAATGGAAAAAAACGTGAGAGGAGGGCTGATTTTCTGCTTTTACCAAGAGAATTTTCTACTGATTAAAAACCTGTGCTAGAAAATTAGAGACATGGAATGAGAGAATGGAAGCCGGATTCCTACACTGCTGACTGACAGCTGTGGGCCTGGTGGAGTAAGGCTGTTAGAGGTATTTTTATACAATCCATCTGCTTATTTCTATTATGTTATAAAAAGAGCCACGCACCCCCAGCCCCCCAGATAAAAAGATACATGAGGCTTAAGTCATGCCAGGAACATGATTTACTTCCATGTGAGATTACCACCAAAGGCGGCCTGCAAGGGCTGCCTGCAGACATGTGGTGGAACAAAGCAGCATGGGGGAGAGAGAGGAAAAAGATGGTGCCTGGGGCCTACCCACTTATAGCCATGGGGCGGGGCCTCAGGTACAGCAGAAGCCATCAGAAGATTGATAGCCTCTGGAGGAAGTGGGCATCTGTGTCCCTTGGGATTCTGGAAAACCCAGACCTAACATTCCAGCCTTTTGCTTATGATAAGGAAATTGGGTGCTGTTCTCTCTTCTGTATCTGCTTCAGAGCTGATGGGGGGGTGAAGTCTTTGGGGAACAGCTGTCAGGCTGGAGGGTTAGAATCCAGTTTCCCATTTTGGCTGCTCTGGGTGCTCTGCCTGGTGGGTTTGGTCCAGATCAATAGTGGCTAGTACTTAGTGGACGTTTTCTCTGCAACTGAAAAGACAAGCTGGTTGAGTTTTATATTGAGTATACCAGTGTAGGGACTTCACAGTATCGAAAAGAGGTGGGAGGTTCTGGGTACATTAGTAATTGAAGGGTTCCTGTCTAGGGTCTGTAGAAGGAGAAAGGACCCATACCCTGGTTTGAGAAATTGGAAAAAGTTTCAGTACACAGAGCTTTAGAATGAGGGCCAGCTTTAGTACACAGGGTTCCAGAATGAGAGCCATACCATGAGAATATAAAAGGTGGTATTTTTCTGGCATGGTGCATTAAATCTGTCACCTATCTGAGATATTTTCTAGCTTGGCACAATATGTCTCCCACCTATCTCTCTGGTAAAAAATTATTTCATTTTCTCTTCTTCAGATTACAGTTTCTTGCTGGGGTGTTTAAAACCACACAGTTAGCTCAGATAAATGAAGTTTGTTTTGGTGTTAAGGTCAGTTGAGGTTCTGGTCCTTAGGGGTCACTCAGGCCTTGTGCCTGGCTCTCTTCACCAGTTCCATCTATGTGAGGACAAAGTCAGGCCCTGCTTGACCAGATTCCCTTTGAAACATGAGGAGTTTCTCCTCTATATGGACTTTCCTCCCTAGACTGGACACTGGCCAAATGAAGTCCTTTTAAGTGAATCTCCAAGACCTCCCTGGCCCGGGATGACTGATGACTCACTGCCACAGGACATGTGCAAAGGTACTGATGCAGGACCCTAGGACTCAAGTCGACCTCAGAGGGTAGGGGCCAAAATACTGTCCCTTCAAATCCCTCTTGCCAAATCAGATTGGAGCTTCAAGTGTGGTTCAAATAACCTCCAAGAGGGTTATTTGAATGAAGTTGTTACTTTAATAACCATATAACTCCTAAGTAAAGCTTGAACATTGACTTAAGCACTCTTAATAAACTCTTAATTGTTGTGGCAAAAATATTCTAATAATAAAATCTCATGGTAGGAGCCTGGTGGTAGTGGCTGCAGCACAGGCTAGGAAAAGATGCTATTTACTGGCCTGTGTTCCTTGCTCATATTCTGCCTACTGTATAAAATATGGAAATATCTGGCCAAGAATGGCATTGCCCACAATGGACACAGGCCAGTCCAATGAAGGCAATTATTGAGGTTTCTCAGCTCAGGTGTATCAAGTTGACATTAAACCTATGCAGTAAGGCATACAATTTGTTCTTTAAGGTCTATAAAGGTCATTTAGGTACTCAAAGTACAATGGATTTAAACCATGAAAGGCAAAAAGCTCTAACATAGCCCATGAAACAAACCCAAGATAATAAAGAGGCTAAAACCAGTACCTTCTCAAATGAAGGCCATGTCACTTATCCCCAGATTTTGAATTATAGCTTTGAAAAGGAAAAGGAAGGGGAGGGAGACATTGTCACATACCAACAGCAGGCACAAAACACTTAGGCCTCACCCAAATTGATTACATTTGGACTGTCCATGTGGTCACCAGAAGTAAAGCCTAATTTCTCTTAAAAATATTAAAAGTAACATGTGCAAAGTATAACAGATATATAAAACAGTTTTAATATGTATGAGTAAATAAGTTTGGTGATGACACTTTAAAAAGGTTGTACTGAGCAGAGGCACATGCACTGCAATCATACACAGACAGATCTTAATATGCTGTTTAACAATATCATACACATACACATATGTATCCACATATTCCTTCAAGAGATTTTTATCTTAGTGTTTGTACTGAGCAGTCACTGCATTGGTAAAAAAAAAAAAAAAAACACCTTTAGAAATATTATTTAAAACATGGAGGTCTAATTAGTTACACTGCCAAGGCTGAGATGACGTCTTGCACCTTTGGTTCTAAAACTATGAACTTATTGAAATACTTAAACAAGTGATGGAAAACAGAATTATATATACAATAATTAAAGAACTGACAATATCATAGGCTGTTTCACTGAAGGGAAGAGATTGCAGGGGAAGCCATGTGCCACTGTCCAGGTACCAGAGTATGAATGAATCCAGGGATTTTTAAAATGGTCTCTGGTCAGAAGGACGGTAGCACAGCATAGGAGAAAAAGAAAAAAAATCTGTTAGCGAACCTGTAAGGGTCAAAAATCAGGTCTTCAGATGTCTGGAAACAAGAGAAAAAAACTGGAAAAGAAAATTTTTTAGTTGTAATACCTGTGGAAAAAATAATTTGGAAAAAAATAATTCAGATAAGCAGTGTAGAAACCTAGGAAGCAGGGTTTAAATCAGACCTTTGAAATAAAAATTTAAGAGGTATGCCAAAAGTAAACTTAATCTGGTTTTTTGGTTTTGTGCACAATATAGAATAAAATAAGTTTGAAGTGGTCACTTTGTTTTGACAAAAAACACACAGGACAACATGCACACATGACAATTACAAAGACACATTGAAGAATGGTTATAACACATAGACAGGGTGGACAGACACATGACTTAACTGTATCCATTAACTCTGGACAAGGGGAAAATCCCTTTTTTATCTAAAGTTGTCCATCGTTGTCCAGGGCTGTGGAACCATTAATTACAATTGTCACATTTACACAGAATCATTTAGAGTTTAAGACATCTACTTAGGTGAAAACAGCCTGTATGCCCATACTGTGCTTTGCAGCACAGGCTGTTCATGTATGCCTGTGAAGTATGGTGGATGGGGCAGGCAGGAAAATCTGGTGGCTTGTGTATATTACCTGCTAATTTAATGAAAATAAATTTAGTTAGTGGAAAAATCAAAAGGTCCCAGCCAAGTGAATGGTTACTGCCTGAGGCAAAAGGTGGATGCTGGTGGGACAGGGTGTGGTTGGCCCACCTTCTTAATCTAGGTAAAAGTCTTAGAAACAAAATATAAAAAAAAAAAAACAGTTTTTGTTAAAAAGCCAAATGATGTAAAAATCTCCAACCAAAGCCTATAAAAATTAACTATCTATGCAAAAGTAAAAAATATGAAAATTGATAGTATTTTGAAATGGATGTAGTTGTTTGTTATAAGGTTTGATGTAAATTCAGGTTTCTGGCTGGAGAGATGGCCTAGTGATTAAGAGTGCTGACTGGTCTTGCAAAGGACCAGGGTTCAATCCCCACTACCCACATGGTGGCTGAGAACTGTCTTTAACTCCAGTTCCAAGGGAATCTGACACCTTCTTCTGACCTCCGAGGCACTGCATGACACAGGTGCACAAACCTACATGCAGACAGTACATTCATAAACATAGAAACAATTAATTTTAAAAAATTCAAGTTTCTGCCACATGGTCTAGACAGAGTGGCTGTGGCTCAGCAGAAACGGGCCGCCTCAAGATGGTGGTTGAGGAAGAGGCGTGGCCGCTACTCCTGTTTCTATTTGAAAAAAAGCCCACAGTAGTGGCGGCAGTGCATGGCAGTGCATGGTGGTGCATAGAAGGGGAAAACCGCATGGCAGGGCAGCTGTGCAGTGGGCCAGGGCAGAGGAGAAGAGAGAGCTATAAGAAGAAAGTAAAGGATTTTAGCCTCAAAAGAAAGTGGAACAGAGTGAAGGTACTGCATCCTCTAACTAGAGGCTAAAAAATGAAGGAAGACAATCAGAGATCTGTAGGAAGGATGTAAAGTTATTTAGCCTCAAAGCACTGTCTGGGGGCTAGGGTGCATCTGCTCTAGTGTCAGGGGTGCTGGTCAGAGTACCCAGGCCTACACAACCAACGTGGGAGACTCTGAAATGGAGTTCACAGGCCTGTGTAGATTACCATCCCGAAATTCACAGGGGGAACCAGAAAATAGGTCCAGACTTTGTCCCCCGCGTCCCAGTGGACAGCAATCCTGATGGAAAAATCAGGGCATCCCTAATACACCAGCTCTCAGGGGTCCAAAATGGGAAAGCAGAACAGGAGGCTAAAAAATGAAAGAAGAATCAGAGGGAAGACAGAGGCAGAGAGAAAGAGGGAGGGAGGGAGGGAGGGAGGGAGAGAGGGAGGGAGAGAGAGAGAGAGAGAGAGAGAGAGACAAAGAGAGAGAGAGAGAGAGAGAGAGAGAGGCAGAAGAGTGTAAGAGAGCAGAGAGTTGTACCGCCTGTGCACAGGAACCGAGTTTGAGGCAGCCTGCAAGCACAAGCATGGCAGGATCGGGAACCCAGTTTGAGGCAGTCTGCAAGCCTTAGTGGGTACAAAACAACCAAGGGCTAAGGTGGAGAGTAGAAAAAGAGAGAGGAGGGAGGAAGTACAATGGGCAGAAGTGGGGAGAGAAAGAAGGAGAGAGGGAGGGAGGGAAGGAGGGAAGCAGGAGAGCGAAGTGGACCTCACCGTGAAATGTGGAAGCTGGTCGTCTGGACAAATACACTGTTGCTGGCAAGTCCGTCCCAGGGGTTCCAAAAAAAAAAAGTTAAGAGGTCCTTTTCTTTTCAGGGTGAGAGCTGGCAAGCGCTCTGCTACATCAAAACATCTGGAGCCGACGAGCACTCTGCCTGATCAAAATGTCTCGAGCCCCAGCCGAGTCCATGGCACCATAATACTAGGTTATATAAAGAGCCATACACCCCTAGTACCCAGATAAAAAGGCACGTGAGGCTTAAGTCACACCAGAAACATGATTTACTTCCATGTGAGATTACCACCAACCAAGGGCCACGTGCAAGGGCCCCTGCAGACATGTGGTGGAACAGAGCAGCATGGGGGGAGAGAGAGAAGAAGATGGCGCCTGGGGCCCACCCACTTATAGCCATGGGGTGGGGCCTCAGTTACAGAGGAAATGATCAGAAGACTGACAACCTCTGGAGGAAGTGGGCATCTGTGTCCCTTGGGATTCTGGGAAACCCAGACCTAACAATTTCTACTTATTTAAATGACAAAAACACAACATAACAATACTTCCAAGTTCATTGAACAGAGTCCAGTTAAAGCTTGAGTGGAATAGGTGCTAGTGCTATGGAGCAGTGAAGTTAACACACATGTGCTCCCCTGTCAGTGTAATCCATAAAGCACCGGGTCTGCTGGACCTGCAGAAAAGCATGAACTGTGCTACAAAGGAACAATATTTTTGAAGTTACAATGTTGTGATGTTGATAGATTGAAAAGGTAGTAAAAGCCTATAAATAGATAGTCATGTTTCTTTTCTACAAGGAAATCTATATCATGAAAGAAATTGTGGGATAATCCTTCAAATTCTTAATACTCCAGTGACTATCACTCTTATAAATTTAACAAGTATCACTGACATATTTTTATACTGCTTTTGCTTCATTTCTGGTGTCAGGAGAAGACTCAGATTCACTCTTACTGAAAGTGAATTTCTTTATACTTTATATGTTTAAGAAAAAGAAAACTTTTTTGGGGGGTGAAGGGGTTCTGCACATGCTATAAAAACATAATGACGCTGACACAGGAGAATGGAGGCTGTAGCCATGGCTGCCAGGAAACTGTGGGCTGAGCTGCCTAGACCCCAAAGAGATCACTATTTGCATGAGGTATAGACAGGAAACTCAGGTCCTGCCAACCTTGCTGGGGAAGATGTCCTTTCATTTGTTATGGGTTGTGGAACAAGCGAGGTCATTCCTGAGCCACCCAAGGATGTCCAACTGGATCTGCCCAAGAAGGCAGAACCCTTCAGTGGCACTAAGAATGATGTGTATAAGCATTTCATCACAGAGAGTGACAGTGTTGGACCCCTCAAAGCTGGGTTTCCAGCTAACAGTCAATATGTACCCCTTGTCCCCACTACTGGCCAAACAGGCCACACAGGCCACACAGAGCCTCCCTCAGAATCATCATGCAGAGCAAGAATGGCAAAATACAGGGCCAAGTTTGATCCAGGAATGTGTGTACATGGTGATGGAGTTGGCCACTGGTGGTGACCCCTCTTACTGAGCAGGATGCCACAAGAGTACTGCAGATGGTACTAGATGGCATCTGCAGTACCTGAGCATCACATACTGAGACCTCAAGCATGAGAATCTCTTCTACTATACCACCCACCCAGCCTCTCAATTTCACCCACTAGTTTCTCAAGTGTCGCTGAGGGCCAGATTTATTTTTTCTCTTGCCCAGAATAGGTCTGGTCTTGAGGATAGGACAGAGAGTTTAGCATTTTGGGCCTTTGATAGGTCCACTGGGCCTTTATGCCATCAATAATGGATGGAGAATGTGCTGTTCTTTACTTCTTGTACTCTGTAAATGTATCTTCTGTATCTAATAAACAGGCTGCCCTCCCCAGGAAAGTCTGCCATTTGTTAAAGAAAGAAAGAAAGAAAGAAAGAAAGAAAGAAAGAAAGAAAGAAAGAAAGAAAGAAAGAAAGAAAGAGAGAGAGAGAAAGAAATCCACAAAACAAATATATTAGAAAACATTTACTTTTTAACTTATGATCTTATGTCCTGATTTTTTTTCTTCATTGAAGATCATAGTATCAGAACTATATAACAGGCATTACATGCCTGTTAAAGTTCCCAGTGTAACTTCAACAAAAAGGGAAATTTGGAATAGTAGCAATCTCCCAAACACAGAGCACCTTCTGTTTACAGAGCACTATTTCAGGATCTGTACACAGATGTCACTCTCACCAAATCCTCACTACAACCCTTGGGAAAAATACTACTGTTTTGAAAATGAGGAAAAGAGGCTCAAGGAAATTAAATAACTTTTCTAAAACAGAAGGTCTAGTAAAGCTGCCTGTATTGACTTGATTTTTCCAGTTTCAAGTCATCAACTAATAGACAACTAACCCAACAAGAATGTGGAACTTTTCAAAACCAGTCCAGGCTATTCTACAATTTTATGTGTTTGTCCAAACAGGAATCATACAGTATCACTAACATTTATAAAATGTGTAAGCAGGAAAATCAAAGCAGGTTAAAGGCATTGAATCTCTGTCATCTCTTCTACCAGCACACAATATATTTCACCTTTTATTGACAGTAAACAAAAGTAATAGTAAGGCTGGGCATGGTGGTGCACGCCTTTAATCCTAGCACTTGGGAGGCAGAGGCAGGTGGATCTCTGTGAGTTCAAGGCCAGCCTGGTCTACATAGTGAGCTCCAGGCCAGCCAGGACTAAAGGGAAACACTGTCTCAAAAAGACAAAATAAAAGTAATAGTAATAAATCTATAACTTAAAAATTAAGTTTTAACTTAAAAATTAAGTTTGCTTCCCAAGTTAATCACATACAGTCACCCAAAACAGCATGGGTGAATTTAGATTTCATCAAATTCAGTATCAAATTGTATACTACAACAGCCTTCTGGAGACTCATGGGTCAAAAAACAAAAACCTAAAATAAAAAAGGGGGATACAGATAGATATGAAATCTTTTTGTCAAAAACCTTGCAATTTAAATCTTAAAACTAACTATGGGAAAAGATTTGTATGTTCCAACAAGTTAAAATATCACCAATTTAATGGCTGAGAAAGAAAAGATACAGCTTTGCATTGAGTAGGATGTACCAGAAAGTGCCAACAGAAAGGTTGGCCCCTCTGAACATTGAAAGGAAGAAAAGCCTCAAATTGCTAAAAACATCAAACCCCTCTGTGGATCCTACTTATAACAACTATTTATAATGAGTCTTAATGAAACTTACCTTCTAGGTGCCGCAAAGCTTTAAATATGAGAGACTTTTATTTATTTATTTATTTTTTATTTCTGTATGTGTATGAATGTACTGTCTACATGCAAGTTTGTGCACCCGTGTCGTGCAATGCCACGGAGGTCAGAAGAGGGTGTCGGATTCCCCTGGAACTGGAGTTCTCCTGGAATTGGAGTGTCAGACAGTTCTCGGCTGCCATGTGGGTGCTGGTGATCAAACTTGGGTCCTCTGTAAGAGCGGTCGGTGCTCTTAATTGCTAGGCCATCTCTCCAGCCCCCCATGAGAGACTTTCTTACCCCCCCATAGAACAAGGAGAAATATGATGATGATGAGGTCATTCTCCAACTGTAAATTGGAGACAATTGTTATAGAGGTAATCTCTTATAAAACCAGTAAAACTGCCTTCTTTAATTGACTAATAGACATAGGAACTGTGAAAAGGATTATTCTCTATTCAGAACCAAATATAATACTAAAGTCTCCTTAAGCTATGCACTTAAGCAAAATATATTAATTCAGGAGCTCTGACATCAGCAATGGATTATTCTACCAAGGAGATGTTGGCCAGGGGATCCAAGCTCCCCCCAAAAGGTAAAGGCTCCTTGCTTCCAAACTGAGATACCTGCAAGAGAATATGGATAACCCCGTCAAGACCTGACGTTAATGGGAAAGATGTATCGAGACCACACATGGAAGTGTACCAATCGTCTTCTGAAATACCAGAGAGTGTTACAAAAGGCCACTAAACCATAAAGCAAATATGTCTCCTTGAGTCAAGCAAGACTCCTCTGCAGCACCAGCTACACCTCATCCTCCTGGAAATACTGTGCAGCAGTGGCAGCAATATCCTGTATATCCCAAATCATAATTGTCTATAGCTCTCTCCCTGGAGGAAAACCTACGGTTGATGCCACAAGCTTGCATCCCCTAATGGTTAGGAGATATTATAAGCCACATTAAGACCCTGTTGTATTTAACAGAAAAAAAAAGTAAGTCATGTATTAACATACCATCCAAGCATGCTTGTCTTCACCAAAGTAACCTACCATATACAATTAATACGTTTAAAATAATATATATATAATAATATATATAATATATATATATAGTATATTATATTGCTTGCTTTATCTAGTAGTTTGAAAGTTATTCTTGGACAAACTGTCAATCCATTGAAAGGAAACAGCCAGTGTTGACCAGAGTCCAAGACACAGCTCCAGAGAAGTAGACTACTTTTATGCTCTCATCCACCTGTGTCCCCTTTCTAAGCCTAGGAACAATCTACGGACGAGGCATTGGGAGATGTAAGGCTGCCGTTGGAATGGGGAAACTACAGCAATATATCTGCACTCATTTGATCAACTTGATACATACAATCCCCCCAGCTGGATGGTTGGACCATTGGGCTTGTGTGGGTTGGCCACACCTGCTTGCAAATTGGTTTTACCATGAAAGATGCTTGTACTCATAACTTATCACATTATGTTAAAAAAAAAACTAGAGAAAGATGCAAGACAGTATATGCAGAATCATGATCTAGGATGAGGTGGGGTGGGTTGGGGCCAAAGGAAAGGGAAAAATATGCATTAACTGAATGGAAAATGATGTATGAAATATACACAGCATCAATAAAAAAAATGAACAATTAAAAAAAAAAGGGGCCATTATACCTTTAAGAGTCCTCAGCTAATGACCCATAGAATCAGCTACTTCAATCTGAAGAGTTTTAACTAAACAACTATTAATATATCCTCTAATTAGTTTTTCACTTCACCTGTTTCTCTGTCTGCCTTAGCTACCTGGAAGCTAAGTAATGTAGTCCTTTCTCAACTACTCAGCATATACAAGTTAGGGTATACTATTCTCATTCTATATATTATGAGGGTAAGGATGAAAGGTTCATCCATCTTTGTTGTTTCTCTTTTAGTCCATACCACTTGTGAAAATTCCCGTATGTAGCACAGAAACAATGGATATACTCAATGAAAACTTTTAAGTCTAAAATAAATAAGATATCTCCAGATAATTTGTGAATAGGCTCTGGATCTGAAACAATCCAAACTCATTACAGTCATTGAGTGTTAACCAGTTGACTAGCTTTGCAGGAAGTTCAGCTCAGTATGCAGGAACTTTCTTTCCCTTCTCGTCTCTATTTTCCTCCTCCAGGCAGCTGCTTAGATTTATAGCTCACCTGCCTCCACAGAAGTTTTCATTTAAACTCTAATAAAACTGTCCTTAAGCTTGCATTGGGGTCCATTCTGAAGTTCTTTTATTTATGAGGCTAAGAAACATCAGAGGGACCCTGTTTTCCATTGTGTCATCTAGCAACAACAAACGGACCCCCAAATTCCAGTAACAATGGTATCTTATGTGCAACAAAACACTGTATCTTCGAAGTTGCTTGAGATATACTTTCATTTAGTAAAAACTTCACTTTCTAAAATCAGAAATATATGCATTCAAGTAAAGCTTCTATATCAAACTAGTCATGCAATTTGATTAATATACTTCTGAAAATATTTTATTATTTTCATTTTTATGCATATAAATGTATTGCTTGCGTGTGTGTAAGTGCACTCATGTTGTCCAATGTCAATGGAGGTCAGAGGAGGGCATCAGATCCCCCAGAGAACTGGAGTTATAGATGGTTGTTAGCTGCCATGTGGGTGCTGGCTACAGAACCCAGGTCCTTTGCAAGGGCAGCCTGTACCTTTAATTGCTGAGCCACATCTCTACCCCATGGTTAATATATTTATCAAAAAGTTTAGTGCTTAGTCTGTGTGGTGGTTTGCATGAGTGTCCCCCATAGGCTGTAAGTATTCAGACATTTGTCTCCAGTTGGTGGCGCTGTTTTTGGAGGTCTTAGAAGGTGTGGCCATGCTGGGGGAAGTGTGTCACTGGGGGCAGGCTTAGTGAGTTTTAACAAGCCTCTGTGGTCTACAGTTGCCCTCTCTGCTTCCTGTGCTCTTTGCGAGATGTGACCCTCGGTTTGCTGCTCCAGATCCAGCCGCCATGCCTCCCGCCACAATGGACTCTAATTCCCTGGAACCGCCAATCGTAAGCTCAAATAAACTCTTCCTTTTATAAGTTCCTTGGTCATGGTGCTTTATCACAGCAACAGAAAAGTGACTAATACAGTTATTGGTACCAGAGAGTGGGCTGTTGGCTGTGAAGAACCTGACCATGTGTATGTTTGGAGAAGTGTGGAAGACTTTGGAACTTTGGGCTGGAAAGGCTGTTGACTATTGTAAGCAGAGCTTAAAGGGCCATTCTAGTGGAGGCCTGGAAGAAAGCATGGCTGCAAAAGATGTGGTTCCAGGGGAAAATAAAGACTTAGGCAGCAACCGGGATATTTTGATAAAGAGTCTGGCAGCAGTTTGCCCACAGCCCAAATGCTTGCCTGATGCTAAGTTGAAAAGCAATGGACTGATGTCTTTGGCAGAGGATATTTCAAGACAGCCTAATGTAGAAATGGTGGCGTGGCTTTTAATGGTGAATATTGTGCAGATCTACAGTGAAGAAGAGCAGATGGGGCAGAAAGAAATGCAGAATGTACAGTTTGGATCTGAAAACTGCACTAGGAAGATTAAAGGTGGGGCCAAGGCATGTGAAGGAGAGGCTCCCTTTCATAAGGAGATTAAAGCCATTAAGGAGAGGCCTGGAGATTTACAAGTAAACAAAAGAATCAGTACCTTCAGGGCAAGACCACACCCAGCTAATCCTCCAGCAAGTCCAGGGCAGAGAAAAGTTGCAAATGTGGTTGAAATGGGCCAGGGTCTGTCCCGAACTTGCAGCCAGATTCGGCAATTTCATTCACGTGGTGCTGGCTTTAGAGACATGAAGTTTGCAAGAGTGAAGGGGTCATCAGCTCTTCCTCCACGGTTTCAGAGAGCCAAAGAGGCCAGGAAGAGTACAGCAGGGGTGTCCCTGAATAAAGAAGGCCGTGATAGGCCACTGCGTGAAGCTGTGAGTATGAAGCCTGGTTGGCAGCGGAGACCCCAAGAAGACTTTCGAGATGCCAGACCTGTGAGATATTTGCCAAGGAGAGCTGCATACGGGGAGTGGTACCAGCCTAAGAAAGAGATGTATGTTGCAAGCAAAGCTGGAAGAGCTGAGCCGTGTAAGCCCTTTGGAAGTCAAGTCCCAGAAGTCGCATGTGGAGCTACAGGACTTGGCGTTTGCCCTGCTGGTTTTCGGTCTTGTTTTGGTCCAGTATTTCCTCACTATGCCTCTATTCCTCCCTTTTGGAATGGGAATGTGTATTCGGTTCCACTGTACATTGGGAGTATGTAATTTGCCTTTTGATTTTACAGGAGCTTACAGTTAAGAGATTGGCCTGAGTCTCAGAAGAGACTTTGGACTGTGGACTTTTGAATGACATTGAAACTGGTAAAGACTATGGGGACTTTTAAGGTTGGACTAAATGCGTTTTGCATTTTATATGGTCAGGAGCCTATGGGGGCCAGGGAGTGGAATGTGGTGGTTTGAATGAGTGTCCCCCATAGGCTCTAGGTATTCAGACATTTGTCTCCAGTTGGTGGTGCTGTTTCTGGAGGTCTTAGAAGGTGTGGCCATGCTGGGGGAAGTGTGTCACTGGGGGCGGGCTTAGTGAGCTTAACAAGCCTCGTGCTCTACAGTTGCTCCTCTCTGCTTCCTGTGCTCTTTGCGAGATGTGACCCTCTGTTTGCTGCTCCGGATCCGGCCACCACGCCTCCCGCCACAATGGACTAATTCCCTGGAACCGCCAATCGTAAGCTCAAATAAACTCTTCCTTTTATGAGTTCCTTGGTCATGGTGCTTTATCACAGCAACAGAAAACTGACTAATACAGTCTGTGACCAGGAAACTGAGGTGCACATAACAATGCTATTTCAAAAATCAGATGTGGCAATGAAATAAGAAATAGAACAAAACCAAGTAGGATTCACTATTATTTTTGCCACTTAGACTTTAACATTCCAAATCAAGAAAAATATCCTTTAAAATGTTTATATAACAGTTAATTAATGTAGAAGATATAAAATCTACAACATCTGTAGAAGACAAGGGAATAATTACATGTTTTTCAGTCTACACTGGCTCTGAAAACCATAAGAGTTTACAGGATACTTATTGTCACTATTGTCACTATTCCTGATCTATAAACTAAAGATGAAATACCAACTATTGTAATCGCTTGGCACTTTCTTTTCAGTAGATGTTCAGAGCATAATAACTCCAATGGCCTCATGTCAAAAAAAAAGTCTCTTTCTCCAAAGTTTGGGAGAATGGGGCTATAAAGTATCTGGATTAAAATGTAAATGCGAGGTCTTAATTATTCAAATGTTCAGTGGAAGTCAATTATACTTCCATTAAAATGCAAATATGCACTTGAGTTCCTGCAGGGGTGCATTACTGAGAGATATGAGAGGCAGAGAGCAGAGAGAAAGACAAGGAATTCCTGTGATCAGATGATAGGACTGCAGATGTTGCTAGGTGAACTGGTGAGGAAAAGGAGTTTAAAGATTTATTTGTGTGTGTGTGTGTGTGTGTGTGTGTGTGTCCTAGAGAGGCCTGAAGAGCCTGAAGAGGGTGTTAGATGCCTTGGAGCTGAAGTTACATATAGGCAGTTGTGAGCTACTGACTTGGTGGTGGGAACCAAACTCTGATCTTCTGCAAGAGCAGCAAGTGCCATCTCCAGGTTCTAAAAGGAATATAAAAAGTGATGAGCGATCCAGCAGCCTGGAAAAGAAATAATAAATCTGATGTAATTCTAGAATTGCAAAGGTTAGTCAATTCTTCCACAGAGAATTAATGATCACTGGGAAATGTTGGCTGACTTGAAAAAGAGGGCAAAGAAGTTAGTCTGGCTGTCAATATAATCCATAGATAGACTAGAAGTATTAGCAAGAAAGTCTCAGTTCTATAGGAAGCAAGTGGGTTACAGTTTGTCTTAGTTTTGTTTCCCATTGCTGTGATAAAGTATCCTAAGTAGACTATGAAGGAAAGGGTTTATTTGGCTCACAATTCCAAACTGCAGTCTATCATTGTGGGGAAGTCCAGTTGGGAGGAACTTAAAGCATCTAGTCACATCTAGTCAAGCACACAGAGAATAAGTTAACACACACATGTTAATGTTCAGCTCCTTCTCTCCCCTTTCATTCAGTCTAGGAAATGCTGCTCGCATTCAAGGTAGGTCTTCCCAACTCAATCCAATTAAGAAAATTCCTCACTGGCATGCCCACAAGGCCACTCTAATCTCAACAATTCTCCATTGACACTCCCTTGCTAAGTGATTCTTCATTGGATCAAGTCAACAATCAAAACTAACCAACACAGAGGTGGTCATCTGTATAGGTTTCCTAAGGCTCCTATAGTAAATAATAATCCTGACACGAGTTAACACAACAGAAATTTATTCCTATAGACCTGGTGAGCAAGGTTGAAAATGAGGGTATTGGCAAGACCACACAGCACTGTAAGTCTTAGAGGAGAATCCTTCATGCCTCTTCCAACTTCTGGGAAATGTCAACAGTCCTTGGTGTCTTGGCTTATGTGTGCATCATTCTAATTCCTGCCGTGCCTTCTCCTCCATGTGTGTATACTCTCTTACAGTGATCTATGTCATTGTATTTATGCCTACCTAGCTAATCCAGAATAACATTTGAAGGTCCTTTATTACATCTTCAAAAGCCCTTTTTCCAAATAGTGTAATGCTCACTGGTTCCAGGAATTTACATGTAGACATATCTTTGGGGGCAGGCAGAATTCAAGCCATTGCAACACACTCTGTTTTCCCCAAATTGACATCTGTCTTGTATATAAAATATATATAACCCACCCCAACATTCTCTCAAATGTCAACTTGCTATACATCAACAGTGCAAAGTCCTATGTAATTGTCATGCACCCAAATGTCATAAATCTCATTAAATCAGGTACAGTTGAAAATGTAGGTTAATTCTGAAAAAATATTCCTTTCCATCCATGGGCCTATGAAACTAAAGTATGAAGTAACGTTCCTCAAGATACAATGGTGGGGTGGCACAGGACAACAGTTATGTGTGTTCCTACTGCAGTTTGGGTAAACTGCAATTGTCCCACATCACCAAAGTCAAATTAAATTTGCCTTGACAGTTCATGCCTCAATTTATGTCTTTCCCTGTTTATTTACTATAATTTAAAAAGAAGCCTAGCGGTTAAGAGCGCCGACCGTTCTTACAGAGGACCCGGTTCGATCCCCAGCACCCACATGGCGGCCGAAAACCATCTGAAACTCCGATTCCAGGAGAACTCCAGTTCCAGGGGAATCTGAGACCCTCTTCTGACCTCCGCAGCATTGCATGACATGGGTGCACAGACTTGCATGCAGACAGTACATTCATACACATACAAAAATAAATAAAATTAAAAAAAGAAGAAACAAAGTTACACCTTTAAGTCTTCTGACTCCTCAGCTAAACATTCAAGTCTATCATTTGCACATTCTATTTTCTGTACAGACATAGAACATGGCTTAGCCACATCTTCTTTCACTTAGAGAAACAAATATCTGTACTTCTCTGGTTTATGATAATGTGAGCCTCTTGTTCTGAGTTCAAAAATGTTTCTCTCACAGCATCCCAGGAGTTCCCCAAGACAAAAAATATTCTCCTCCCATCCTTCTTAGCACTTACCAGGACTTAGTTTTTTTCTATCACGAGTCTCAAGATCCTTCACGCCTCCATCCTTCAGCCAATGGTAAAACAGTTCCATGTTCGCAGGCATTTGCTACAGCACACTCTAATTCTCTGTAATAAAACCGATAATTTCCTATGGCTGCCACAACAAAGTATTTCAAGTTGGATATCTTCAAACAACAGAATTTCATTCTCTCTCCATCCTGAGGCCAAAGGGCAAAGTATAGGCAAAAATCATACCTTCCGTAGGCTGTGAGGCTGCGGGGCTAGAGGCGCCCTTGCCTCTTCCAGCTTGCGATGGCTGCCAGCGATTCTTGGCTCCTTCAGCTGTGGTCTCTTCACTAGCCTCTGCAACCATCTTGCCAGTGCTTCCTCCTCTTTTATATACATGTAAGTATACACTAGCAGTGTGTCGGGGGGACTGGTTTATGAATGTAAAGAAAGCAAACGCCAGCTAAAAATGGCCTATGCCCATCTGCATAGGCATCTGAGCATCAGGACAGAGCCTCTACGCTTTATTCCAACACCTCCCGCTTCATTTGGTCACCACCGGTCCATAGAGCCTTGAAACTTTCAGTTGTTATTCAGTCAATCTAGTATGTCAGGAAGGAGGAGAGGGAGGACAACAAAAAGGGATTCAAAAGTAAGAAAAGCATAGAGCTTAGGGAAATGTGGAGGGAAACAATGTTCCTCCTAGACTTATGTCCTAAGATAGTCACAAGAAAGACACGGAAGGAAAAAGGAAAGGGAAAAGTAAAAGGGAAGAGAAAGAAAGAGACACAAGAGAATGAGAGGGGATGGGAGGAAAGGGGTGTAGGAGGGTTTTTTCAAGTTTTTAGAGTTTACTGGTTCTTGTCTCCTTAGATATGTGCACACATGACCACGGCAGAGCAAGGCAGAGCAAATCACTGCAGACTCTTTACTCCTTTTGCTTTTTTCCAGCATCAACATTGGCCTTTGCAGTCCCCCTGACCTTCTTCATTCTGTTCTTGTGTTCCTTCCACTGTTTTCTGGAGGTCTTTTTCTTCTCATACAGGCCATGTCTGGCAAGTCTGTGCTTGGGCTCGTTTTTCTCTGCATAATACAGAGAGTCATAAATCATGCCAAAGCCAGTTGTCTTGCCACCACCAAAATGAGTTCTGAATCCAAACTCAAAGATGACATCTGTAGGAAAACCCAGCTTGAATTGCAAACTGGCTGGCATGCCTCAGGGGGTCGCATGGCCAAAAGTCTGGCTCCGCCCCAAGGAGGGAACTGGCAGCATGGGCTAACTACATACATAATGCTGGGTGGAGCAAGGTGTGCAACGGCGCGGAATTGATTTGCTCTGGGAGGTGACGTCATTTATTCTATAAAAGCTGGCTGTAACAATGAATAAATTGGATTCCAAATTAACATCATTACAGAGTTCCCGGCCGATATTATTATTGCGCGCTCGCAGGCTAAGGTAAGCCTGCATTTTGTTCTGGTGTTGTGGGTGACCAGTTGGTTTGGAAAAAGGCTCCCTTTGCGGACCACCAACCTGAAAAGCTGGTGTGAAATTCCTGTCCTGGCCTTGGGAAGGTGAAAAGTTTTGGCCAAGAGTGGAACACGTGTCTCGTGGGTCCAGGCCAAGAGCCCAAGTTGAGAGTATCACTCTGGCTAAGCTGTGGGAAGCAGCCTGCTGGTCTCTGTGACGCGACGCGGGACCAGCTCCTCTCAGCACCTGCAGGTGCTGTGCCTTCTCCCCCCAAGCAGGGCCGTTAGGTTCTGCTCACCACAAGAGAGAGATTAACCAACAGACATCTAGTGTGGTTTTGTACATTTTGGCTTGCTTTTCCCAAATTTCTGTCTTTGGTACCATTTGCTTACTCTGAAGCACACGGTTGGTCATGAATTTACAGGTCCAGATAGTCATCATATCATTCATGATGGTGGTGATCACCGAGCAGCCCAGGAGGAAAAGAGATGATTAAAATAAAAAAATAAGTAAAGAAGGCACTGTGTCATGTCTCCCTGGGTAAAAGCACTTGTCACTCAAGCCTGGTGACCCAAGTTCCATCCCTGGAACCAAAAATGGATGAGAAAAACCTTTGATCTCCACATGTCCTGGCATATGAGTGCCCCCATACAATAAATGGGGTTTTTTTTAACGTAACATAGAAAAAAACTTTTAAGAATTAAACAAACCCTGAAAAAAAGGAAACTTCCTTGGGCTGGACAGATGGCTCAGTGGTTAAAAGCACTTGCTCCTCTTTCAGAGGATCCCGGTTCAGCTTCCAGCACTTACATGGCAGCTTACAGCCATCTGTAACTCTAGTTCTACAGGATCCAGGGGCCTCTTCTGACCTCCAGGAGCATTGCACAACAGGGATAAACTTACATGCAGCTAATGCCCTCAGACACATAAAACAATAAATTAAAAAATTGAAAAAAGAAACTTCCTGGTGTGGTAGGCCCTGCCCTTCATCATACCAGCTTCACTTCCCAGAAGAGCAGCTCTCGAGTTCCCTCTCAAGTTCTCAGCTACCTGCCTCTCCTCAGCTGGACCACTTTTCCTTCCACTGCTCACCTTTGTCAGAAACTCCAGCTCTATTCCTGGGGCTTTGAAAAGCCAATTGTTGCAGGGGGCACACTGTATTCCATGCTTATCTAACTCATAATATATCTTTTGTTTTGTTTTGTTTTGTTTTGTTTTGTTAAAAGTTGAAGAATACTACTATCTAAGGAGGGAAAGCAAATAAATTCTACAAACCGAAATTTAAAAATTAATGCTTATATGACCTTGAATCTCATAAATAAATGTCTTTTTAAATAAACGAAATAGTTCTCTTTTGAGTCACTGGAATTTCAGTGTAGCATGAGTTTTATGGTCAGTTTATAAAGCTACTAAAATAGACTTTACCAAGAAAGCAAAAGAACACAAACTCAATTAAGGTAACCCAGTCACCTCCCTTGTATGTAAAACAACTAAATCAAAAGGCAACTCCACAGAAAGATGTAAGAGGAAGGTCATGTCTTTCTTTCAAAGGCTAAATTAAGATAAATTTCAAAAGCTCTCTCTTCTTAACACCTTGCTAAAGAAAATTGCATTCCTTCCTACTATATTTGCTAAGGTTTCTGTGCTTCCTGCCTTTAATGACCAACCTCTTTGACCACGCTCTGCTGAAATCTCATAAAGATGAAGTTCAATTATAAGCACAGCACAGAGCCAAGGTTGCATAAGCTGACTGCAAATAGCTGTCCAGGGTACAATGCCTAGATGAGGGAGCCTCCTCTCTCATTTTAGCTCTGTTTTCATGCTGTCCTTGATTGAACTGACCAAAGAGTTATATTTTCTTTAACGTCCTTCTTATCATCTATATTTTTCCCAATACACACAGAAAGGAGATTAAAAGAGCTGATGTTTCTAGTCCAGAAGAATTACTCTGATCACATGAAGTGACCTTAGCTGACTGATTTCTAAGGTTTCTGCTGGCTCATACAAAACAGCAGGATACTTCCTCTCCATGGAGACCTTTCACAGCACCCGAGGCAAGTGATTCGGTGTCCTCAGGGGGATTTTATCAGCTGGAAATTTTCAAAGATCACATGTCCACCATAAGGTTAAGGTCAATGTCATTACAGAAGTGGACCCAGATTCTAAAAAGGCTATGAACATAGAGTTAGTTACCAAAGTCCTTATGACAAAATGAGAGTTTAGCAAATTAAAAGATGTCTTCGGATTGTTAAACATTAACTATTACTTTATATATGTTAGATTACAGTGAATACCTGTCAGCACTGCTTGTCTGCAGCTGAACTGGTAATTTCAGCTCCATCATCCCTATTTCACCTCTCATCTCCTGTGTTTAGTCCCTGGACTAGAACTAATTTCTTCTGATGCTTTATATGAAGCATGAAACTATCATCAATGTAAGAGCAGCAATACATATATAATCAATAGTGAGGTACCAATAATACTTAGAAATGCATTTAAAAATGCCCCTCTGTACTATTTAGTTACATTAACTGGACTCTCTCTGACCAATATGCAGCAGAGTTTTTAACGTTCTCTCGTGTCAGCTCATGTTCACAGGGCTGCTTCCTCCAAACTCCACCCCAGGCATCTAAAACCACACTTAAGGGGTTTTTACTGACTATTCCTTCACTATAGAAGAAAAAGAACAATAAACCATCTTAGTGTCTTCAAATGCACTTACCATAGTAGAATATTTGCCAAACTGAAACAGTAGAGTTCTATTACAATCCTCCAAAATGAGACAGCTCCATTTCAGTGACTAGATACTGAAAAGTCGAGGACTGGTTCTGGGCCATATCCTTTTATCATCTGTGGTCTTGCATATTTTGGTGATTTTGTAGAGTTGTTATGAAGCTTAGATTTGCTTCTAGCTGAATTTCCAGAGATTTTTTGAAATAAAGACATATAAGGTCATCATTTCTTTTTCTTTTTTTTTTTTATTAATTTTATTTATTTCTGTATGTGTATGAATGTACTGTCTGCATGCAAGTCTGTGCACCCGTGTCATGCAATGCCGCGGAGGTCAGAAGAGGGTCTCGGATTCCCCTGGAACTGGAGTTCTCCTGGAATTGGAGTTTCAGACGGTTTTCAGCCGCCATGTGGGTGCTGGGGATCGAACCCGGGTCCTCTGTAAGAGCGGTTGGCGCTCTTAACCGCTAGGCCATCTCTCCAGCCCCTCTTTTTCAAACTGCATTTTTTTTTCATTCTTTGTGTGCATGAATATGCAGTGTTCAGGTTCATGCATACATATGTTTGTCAGAGGACAACTTGTAGAAATCAGTTCTCTCCTTCTACTGTGTGGATTCTAGTTATGGAAGTCAGGTTGTCAGGCCTGGCAAGCACTCTTAACCAATCATCTCACCCACCCTGAGGTGGGACAGAATGAAACATGAAGGATCACAATGGCCAAGACTCCTTATTAAACTTGTGTTTTTGATTAAACCTGGTACAGCATTGTCATTATGGAGTGTGACTATCATACAGACAGAAGTCAGAGAGCATAGTGTTATATTTGCATGAAGAATAAGTATTATAATACCAATAGCTAATTTATTCGACCTACACAGAGAACATTTTTATAATTATAGTTCTTCTTAATGATGAGGCTCTACAGTATTAATTCACATTTCCAACGTAGCATTAAACTAAATTAAAAACCATTCAATGTCTAAGTTTGATTTCTATGGTTCAAAGGAGGAACATATACTTTTCACTAATACTTAAGCCTGGGGGTGTGTGTCTATCCCACCTGTTAGAAAAACAAAAATATTAGAAATGGAACCCTGGTTTCCAGACTTCTAATTTTTTTTTCAGACTTCTACTTTTAAGACCTACTGACAATAGCTACAAATTCTGACCAACCAGCCTTCATATACTGTATGGGGATAAATATAAAGTTTAAGATATTTGGCTTCCTCAAAATTGCCAAAGTAAACATCAGAGAGTTTTATTTTCCCCTTATGTAGAACTCGTAATTCTATTTCCATTTCTTCTGTGTCTGCTCAACAGAGTTTCCAAGAAGACTGGTTTTCAGAACTACTCCGGGGTAAACAGTGGCACTACAATTAATTTAATTCTTTCAAAGTCAAAGCCTAGGAATCTTGAAGACTGTTTAATTAATGTGTTTGCTATTTTTGGTTTTCTTCTGGATAATACACAACTGGTTTACAAACAACAACAACAACAAACTTATCTGTGGGGGCTGGAGAGACGGCTCAATGATTAAGAGCATTGGCCGCTCCTGTAGAGGACCCTGGTTTGATTCCCAGCACCCTCATGGAAGCCAATGACCATCAGTAACTTCAGTTCCAGGGAACCTGCACAGGTGCACATACCTACATGTAGGCAATACATTCGTACACATATAATAAAAATAATAAATAAAATATTTTTAAATTATCTGTGAATGTGTAATAGATAACCTCGAGTTATTGGGATCTAAGCATTTAAATAATGTGTTCCCTAAAATGTTGCTAACACGGATAAGAGGAAAGCAAGATTAATTACACTTAAATTCTGCAAAAGTCTCAGGTAGTACATTCAATACTTTAAAGTGTAAGCCTAAACATATTACCTCAAGGTATGGACTAATGCAGAATACTGAATGTTTGGGCCAGAAAACATGACTATTTAGTATTATTAGTATCTGTTATTTAAAGTAAATAGAGTTTTATTTTAATCTCACACCCTCACTGAGAGATTTTCAAAGATATAAATATATCAACCAAGGAAGGAACCAGAATGAACAATCTTTTACCAAAAAGAAAAAGAGATACATCTTTTCCAAGGAAAACATTCTATGTTTTTCTAAGAATGTTCGTTTGTTCTCTTTTAAAATATTTCCTCATACTTAACAAGAAGTTAATTTTTAAAATGACTTTTAACAAAAATATCAAAATAGGAGACAAGGGATACTGAATGAAAATAATCAGCTCCTTGTCTTTTTTTAAATTTTTATTATATATATATATATATTATACAAGATTATGTCACTAATCATATCTAGACCCATGTCCCCTACCCTACCCCCCCACCCCACCAGAGCTCATGCTTTCTGCCAAACATGCTTTTCATCTCTTTCTCAGTCTTTCTCAAAATTCTCCATGTGGAAGTTGACTGTTTTAAGCAAAAGTTCACTGTTTCAGTCAGTTCTTTGATGCAGTCCTTTCTGTTGTTGAGCTCCTTGTCTTACAAGTTCAAGTGAGGGTCTAACCAGAGAGACAATTTCCTAAGATCCTATAGGAAATAACCCAGAGATGTCCAAGTCAACATCTGCTTATCAGGCTGACCTTATGATGTCTAAGTAACAGAGACCTCTAAAACATTCCAAAATCCAATTCCTTCAGAGTTAAGAATAGCTCCATCAGGGACAAGCTTCAATCTCAAAACCACAAAAACTAGGCAAAAAAAAAAAAATGCATGAAACAGGAAGAAAATGTCATTCCAAATGAAAACTCCCTGATTTCGTCTCATTTATAATAACTTCACACAAGCTCAGGGGAAGCAGCTTAAGTCCACAAATCTCTAGTGGCTATGAGAAATAATAGGTATCAAAATGCAATAACAGTACATCAATTTGCCATTTCTAATGGACTTGAATCATTGTAATAACCCACTTTTATTTTTAGTCATTGTTTGCACTTGATTGGAGAAGTCTTCCCATGCAGAGGAAAGTGGAGTCATTATGAATGGAGGAGTTATTCTCAAATTCAGATTTATTCTTAGATGTTTCACAAGAAGAATGCATATTTAACATTTTTATACCTTTATAGGTCAATTGCATAATGCCTCATGTACACTTCATCTGAAGATGAGCATTTAATGGAATGTGTCAAAAATTCCCTCCTCCGGCTTGCAGATAACTTTAAAATGCCATCGCAACTACAATAATGCCACCATGTGGCAAAAGCTGTGACTTCCTAAGACCTGGCATACTGTGTAGTTTAACCTAAAGGATATATTAAGAAAATGCACAATTTAAAAGCTAGGCTTTTAATGAGTTTTAATGAGTGAAACTGTGTTATTTACCAGAGCTTATTGTCTGCCTTTGGCTCACTTATAATTCTCTCTACAAGTCTTCCCCAAATTCATCGGCAATGTAACTCATTACACCTTTATCAAATTCCCTTCTCCACTAATCATAGTAATTAAGCTACAGAAGCATAGGATTCCACAGGACAAATGCTACTATGCTTAAAGTCTAATAATAATTAATTATAATGATGATAGTAACAATATTAATTTTTTCTTAAAGGTATAAAACCCAATTCTGCATGGGATTAAGGTATTAAAAGTACTCTTTTGCTGGGTGTGGTCATACACTCCTTTAATCCTAGCACTCGGGAGGCAGAGGCAGGTGGATCTCTGTGAGTTCAAGGCCAGCCTGGTCTATAGAGTGAGTTCCAGGCCAGCTGGGGCTACAGGGAGACCCTGTCTCAAAAAAAAAAAAAAAAAAGAGTACTCTTTCAAACATTCATCTATATTACCACAATAGCACAATTCTTACAGTACTTCAACCTTTGGACAATTGCATGGCACTTTTAGGCAATTAAAAACACGCTGAATGAGGCACATTTTTAAAAAGTGACATTCCAAAGTGGTATCGATTTTAGAAAACTAGCCAAAGTGAGTCACTTTAACAAAGGAAATTCTGGTGTAAGAGGATCTCCCTGAACATGTACCTGTTATCTTACATATCAAAATAACCAATTTCAAGCACTCACTGAATCTTTTTCATTAAAGTCATTTGAACCAGCTGTTATTAGAATGTCATTATAGGAAACTCCAAACACTGCTGCCAACAATCTGAGTTCAGCAAAATGGACTCAAAGAATGGAGCCAGAACACATTTACCTCAAAACTGCCAACCTTGAGATTCACATGGGGTATCCCAGCCAGTTAACTCCTACAAACCCTCTAAAGACGGTCCATTATTCTAACTGATACCCGATCAACAAAATGGTTAGAAGAGGACCCAAAGATCATTGGCTGACAATGACAAAATTAAACATTATCAATAAACACAAAGCCAGGAGGACAAAAACATTATGACTTTTAGTAAGACTTTTTTTGAAAAGAATTTTCCTGGAATGCAGAAAACTTTTCTCATTCATCACAATACTGGGGACTGCGTTTCAGGAGATTGGGAATGACTATTAGTGGAAGAAGATATCCCTAAACTGGAATTTTCCTGTCCTTACTGCTTTTATTTTTAGTACTTGGGCAACTAAACAAGTGATTCAGTTTCTCACCTACAAAATAAAGACAAGAGTATTTACCCAACAGAGTTGCTGGAGGAGCCAGTAAGTGAATGTGAGAGCACTCAGAGCACTGTCCACCCCTTAGCAAAATCCATAAAACCTTTGCTCTGATTGTCGGCCCTCGGGCTAGTTGTGATCACACTCACACCACCAAGACTGTCCTTTGTCACCCAACACTTTCAATTGCCTGCATTTTGATTCTACCTAATCCTTGTATCTTCCTCTTCTGTTAAACTCAGTGTGAGTGCCAGTGCCCGGTAATTCTAGATAAAACACCACATTTTATAATTTTGCTTGAAGCTCGCAATAATCTCTCCAGATAATATTTATTAAGAAACTGCCTATCATCTTACTCTTACTGGTGAAATCTAATTTAGCCTTTTGCACATTAATTCTAAAATGAAGGGAAAAAAAGACAGAAAATGTCAAACAGAGCCTGCCGAAAACTTGTCAAATTATATACATCAGCCCCTCCTCATACTGTGATCCAGAGACAGTGCCTCTTGTTCAATTTATAATTTATTAATTATTATTTCTTCATGTCAAGTTTTATCCTGTGTATAAATTTTATTTCCTCCCCAAATCCAAATTCTTTTAGAATGCTCAACTGCCTGTCTTTTGTAATTCCTTTCACAACAATTAGCTAATTCTTCAGTAAATAACATGATAAATATGCAGCAGAAAAGAGCTCTGAGTGATATGCATATTAATGCCAGTAGATGTCAAGTTGCCAAACATCAAACATAAGATTAAAATTTTAATAGTCCATCAGCACAGTTCTTCCTAGTATATTATTCCTCCTGCTCCTTTGCTTTGCCTGTTTGTGTTGTTTGTTTCTTGAAGGGTCTTTCTGATTAGCTCTGGCTGGTCTGGAGCTATGTAGAACAAGCTGGCTTTGAATTTATAGTAATCCTCCTCCCTCACCCTCTGGAGTTGTAGGATTACAGAAGTGAGCCACTTCTTCCAGCCTTCTGCTACCTCACTCTTCATTTCGGAAGAGCGGAGAGGAGAAAAATGCCTGTCATATTTTCCTAGAAATAATTTTTTTTTGGTCTTTTCGAGACAGGCCCCAGCTGTCCTGGAACACACTCTGTAGACCAGGCTGGCCTTGAACTCACAAAGATCTGCCTGCCTCTGCCTCTAAAGTGCTAGGATCAAAACTGTAACTTATTAAGATAATTTAGATGCTCTAAGAATTTGTGATGTGGGTAAGCATGGTTAGAGAATTTTATTCTGTATAAAACAAATAAGAGAAACATTTTCAAACTTACCTGACTTGAAGAGGCATCTCTAATTTGCATGAAAGAAAATGAGAGGGACTAAAAACAGAGGAGTTAAGGGGTCCACCCGGGGCTGAGACAGCAAGCTGTGCTTCTGAGGCCAGACCCAAGGAGTCATCCCTTAATTGTTTTCTGGACTATGCCAGTGTTCTAAAGGTGGTTAGCAGCACAAAGTCTGTGGAGATATTTCTTAATCATATCACTGTCTTATTTCCAGAGGTTACCATCATTCTGCTCAAGATTGCTTTGGGCCAGTCATATCTGCAGCTTCTATGTAGCATTTCAGGCCCAGGTCAGTAATGGGGCCATAGTTCCATTATTTCATAATGCTAGAAGAAAATATGCAAGCTGCTAAGAGAGAAAATTAATCAATAGTCCAACCCAGCCCTAGAGCCTAAGGCTCCTGGAACACAGAGGAACAGGGTGGTGGGGAGAATATGAGTATATCTCTCAACTCTCACCAGCAAAACTTTATACAATAGAGTGCAATGCACAAAGAAGACTACAACTGGCTAAGTTTTAGAGAATGAGAGACTGTAGAGTGTGTGTCCCTGGGTAGAACCCCTATATTAAATCTCACCCAGCTACAGCCCAGGGACTATTGTGGAAGAAGAGACAGAAAGATTGTAAGGCCCGTGGTTGGTCCATGAACATAGGGAAATAGAGGCTTTCAGGCCACTGGAATCTTGCTCATGTGAACTGGGGCAGACCCTGGATTCAAACCTGCTGTTTTATCTAACTCCTCACCACCTCTCCTTCCTACCTTGAATTCCATTATCTGTTACTGGCAGGGAGGCATGGCAGCAAGCAGCAGCTATGATGACAGCAGAGAGATGGTATCTTCAACTGTAAACATGAAGCAGGGCGAGCAAACTGGAAGTGGGTCAAGGCTGTGAACTCCCACGGTGCCCCACTGGCACACATCCTCCAGCAAGTCTGCACTTCTTAAACCTCCCCAAATAGCACTGCTAACTGGCTCCCTGAGCTTATGGGAAGCATTTTTTAACTGAACATTTGCAAATTCCATACAATATATTTTGATTATGTTTAGATTCCCTCCCCACTCTGTACCCCTCTTCTAGCACACCCTTCAGACTTCATGTACTCTGTCACATATGTTAAGTCCTATCAAGCTAAGTTTGTGTCCTCAATGTTCTTTGGTGTGGGTCCAACAACCGGAGCCTGATTAACCTATCTAGTGCCACACCTTTGACAAAATCCAACTCTCTATCTTCCAGCAGTTATCAGTGCCAATAGTCCTCAGCTAAGGCTGGAGCTTCTCCCCCCTTCCTCACTTCTATGCTGAGTTTTTGTCTGGCTTGAGCTTTCATGGGTCTTATGCATGCTGTCACCATTGCTATAAGTTCAAATGAGTAACTTCTGCTGTCTGGAAAACTCTGTTTTCTTGTGGTCATCAATCAAATACCTCTGGCTCTGAAAACATCTTTCTGCTCCCACCCCGCACCTCTCCCACCCCCACTTCTGCAGTGGTCTCTGAGCCATGGGTGGCAAAGATTTGATATAGGGGTTCTATTCAGGGATAAGTTCTCTGTAGTCTCTTGTTCTCTGCACTTGAAGGTAAGACCCCATTGTTGAAGGCAGAACATATTTCAAACACAAGACTTAAAGCCATCAAGCTGCAGCTGACCTAGAAGCCTCCTCCCTGAAGAATACCTCCCAGTGTCAGAAGAAACTTTGAAACTAAAGGGAGAACACCAATCAATGATCCCATCCAGCTGTAAAGTCTATGAACCACAATGACCAGCCCAGCAAATAACATTTATTGGTGCAATAGTGGTAATTTTATCTTGGGGGTAGTCAGTAGCTATCTAATTGAACTTAAGACCCATTCAATGGGAGGAACCTCATGTGTGGCACATGGCTGGAGAGGTCATAGATCCTAAAGGAAAGCCTACATCTGTCACACCCTTAAACCAATGTAATTTCTTACTGTATTCTAAACATGTATATTTATATTTACAAACAAGTGTACCTCTCATCATTCCCCAAAGACACTTGTTTTTGCAACAGGTGTAGACTATTACAGAGTTCCACAACTGGTCAAACACAAAGAATATGTGTCTGTGAAGCGCCCTGCTCTAAGTGAGACATTCAATGCAGCCTCTACACTTAAGGCTCAGGGAACAAAACAGAAGAGGGGGCATAAAGAATATTAATACTTACCTCTCAACTCTCACCAGAGAAATTTCCTCATGCAAAAAATGGTGATGATTGGCTGGAGGGATAGCGCAGCCATTAAAGGCTAAGGCTAACAACCAAAAAACGGTGATGAACTCAGCCACAACTGGCCAAAGTGCAGAGGCTAATAAATCATGCTTCTTGACAAAATTTCAAGGAACTTGCATAAGATGAACACAGGATATTTAGACACTTTATCAAAGCTTTAAAAATGTTCAGGGCTAGAGAGATGGCTTAGCAGTTAAGAGCGCCGACTGCTCTTGCAGAGGACCCGGGTTCGATCCCCAGCACCCACATGGTGGCTGAGAGCTGTCCGTAACTCCAATTCCAGGAGAATTCCAGTTCCAGGGGAATCCAACACCCTCTTCTGACCTCCGAAGCATTGCACGACACGGGTGCACAGACCTGCATGCAGACAGGACATTCAAATAAATAAATAAATAAAATTTTAAAAATTTAAAAAAAAATGTTCAAACTGCTTAGAAAAACATGAGTCAGTAAACTGTGTTTGGGCTTGGCCTCATTGTTCTCAAATTCTTAATTTCTCATTCCCTCTTATCACAGACCAAATAAGGCACGTGGCATTGGTTCAGAAACTGAATGACTTTTATTCCTTTTTTCCATAAGTCAGTGGTGAAAGAATTTTCTAGGATTCATTCATAGTAAAAAAAATAAAAATAATACAGGAGAAAATCTTTTTTGTCATCACTTCCTCCCTCCCATTAGCTGACTGTGGAATTCACTGGGTAGACATTACTTGACTTGTAAATCAAGCAAAGCTGGAGGGACTTTCACAGATCAGAGTAAAAGACTTCATTGGTGCAGTAGGGTACTCACTAATTACCATGCCCCTCCTCTTTCATGAGGCAAGAATTCTCACCTATGATGACATCCTCAACCAGTCTACATTTATTCTTTGCTCAAATGATGCCAGTGCCCTAACCGGCTGTGTGTGAATGTCAAGACTCTTCATACTATAACATGTCATGTCCCATCACTTTCCAGGCCAGCCAGCACTAGAAAGCAGAACCCTGTGTCATCTACAGCATAGGGCTGAGAGGGGCATTACATATTTAATGAATAACACCAATACCAACAACAACAACAACAACAACAAAAAAAAAAAACAGTAACAGAACAGAACTGACTGTGCCCTAGCCTCCAAAGACACAGAGAACAAACTTATTTTTCTGCATAATAATCCTAAGTGAGTGAAGAAAAAGTCATAAATCTTCACCCTCTTCTTCAGATATGAGTTAGATTCATTCAACACTCCAGATTTTTCTAGGCAATCTTCCTCCCCTTCAGCTCCTATGTTAAAGAGCTAATGATTTGTAGGCAAATGATTCAGTGCCCTTGAAGAAATGCTTTTAAATAAAAAACATTCTCCAATGAATGATTATACCTCTTTTTAATGTGTCCTTTCAGCAAACTCAGTAAAATATTAATTCAGATGTTTATCTGTAGTATTTCTTATAAGGGTAAATATGTTTAAATATAAAATATAAACAAAAATAAAATTATATAGCTACATATATAAAGTACATTCTGTCCTGCATATTACATTATAGCATACATGAGTATGTAATGCACATTAAAAACAAATGCATAATAATTATGGAAGTAAAATTTTAACCACAATTATGTGAGTAGAAAATAAATTTTGAATGGCTATAAGTTAGGTTCTAAATAATTGCAGTAACCTAACATAAATTTTGTTTCACTTAGTGATGAATATAATAATATGATTTAGATTATTTTTGAATTAAAATGATAGATAAAAAGAGGGCTCTTGGAGGTTGTTTAGTAAGACCAAATTTCACATTTACTGAAAGAAATAGAACTCAACCCAAAGTCTTCTGATGGCCAATCATTAGATTCTTGCCCTGATATTAAGTAATGAATGAAATTCAAAGATAACTGTCGAATAAAATCAGCAAGTTGAAAATGTGGTAAGTCAGGTAACTATTTACAGGAGGAACAAGTAAGTCCTTTATTCATGTGGAAATCATGGAAACCCCAAATTGTCAAATCGTGTGATGTGGTATTTTCAGCCGTCGTTTCTTTTTTTCTTTTTCTTTTTTTTTTTTTTTTTTTTTTGGTCTTTTTTTGAGACAGGGTTTCCCTTTAGTCTTAGCTGGCCTGGAACTCACTCTGTAGACCAGGTTGGCCTTGAACTCACAAAGATCCGCCTGCCTCTGCCTCTCGAGTGCTAGGATTAAAGGCGTGTGCCACCATGCCTGGCAGCAGCCATCATTTCTCAACATTTATCATTCGTCTTAGCAGAGTGAGATGAAACACTTTACACAATCACACTGTAGGAAGGGAAGAATTTCTCACCTGTGGATGATGACACAAAAACAGGGATAAACAGAAAAGAGGGTATCTCTAAGTGGGCCTTCTCTGTAGTAACCACCTGGCTGTGGGAGCTTTATTTAACCACTTAACATTTGACTCCAAACTCATACACTCTTACCGTTAAATAAACTCAGTACACTGCACAGCTCATAAATTCATTTCCTTGCTTGTGCAGTAGACTGTTTAAGGTTAATACGCTTGCAAGAAACAATCCTTCACGTTCGCTACTGCTCGTTACATGCTACTCTTCCACCATCCATATTCAGCAATCAAAAGAGAACAGGCAATCCTGATTCCACGCAAGACAGTCAAATCATTGTTAATGTTTATTCATGAATGTGAAGAAAGGAGGCTTTCTTGAACTGTTGATTGTGTAATTTTGTGTCTTGTGTTACAAAACTGGGGCTTCATTCATTTATGTTTCTCCATGCAAAGCCCAAGCTCCTATGCATTTATACACTCCAATTCCCTCCCTTTATGCATCGAGGGAGTCCTGTGTCCTGTGGTGTTAAAGAGAATGTGCAAGAGAATGAGTGGTGCAATAGGGACATCAGTAACACTCATGGGGAAAGGGCATGGATGCCAAGCACAAAGCTTGAATTGGGGCACATGTATGAGCATGAGTGTTGAATCAAATATCTACTTCAGTACTGAGGGCTGTCAGGTTCCACGTCACTGACCAATAGAAAAGTCTATTCAGAACCTTGGTCCTTGGGGAAAATGCCGGTGCTAATTCCCCGGCCACCGCTGATGCTCTGTGGAGAGGGCTTAGGAGAGAAGTGCGACCGGTTGCTGATTGAGATGGGGCTGAGCGAGGGAGTGAGTGCCGGCAATCCCGAACAAAACTTACATGACACAGGGAGTGCGTCTAGGCAAAAGCTCGTTTTATTGTATCTGGCAGAGGTTTATATCTCTTTGGCAAGCAGGGTGGAAGAAGTCAAAGTGACAGGGATTCTGGGCCAATGGTAACCGGGCTTCTCAGCCACATCCAGGCAACCAGGCTTCTTAGCCGAGCGTCTAGGCAACCTGCAGCCACGCCTAGGCAACGGCAACCGCCAGCCCTCTCAGCGTGCCCAGGCAAAGCTGTTTTTTCAGTTGGGCTATGCTGAGTCATTCCTATGCAGAATTGACTTACTTTTGAAACTTACAGACAAGTCGCCAAACTTTAGGGCAGGCTCAAGAGATTACTTGTGGGTCCCATGGCTCAGCAGGCTCAACAGAAAAGACTTAATTTTTGGACTCTGCCATCCTATGTGATATCACCCCAAGGGAGAGTCAGAATTACTTGTGGTTTTTCAGTGCTGGCTGTGGGGAAGGAACAGTAACACCAGACTGAACCTCTGGGGAAGGTGGGCTGCAAGAGACAGACAGCAAGGCTTCATCCATTCCAAGGCTGGAAAGACAGCACTGGTCTTTCTGGTAAAGGAACTGAAGCTAAAACCACTAGGGCAGAGATTGACCCCACTGTCTCTGCTTTTGCACATTCAGAAGCATTTCTAGATACCCAGCTCTTCAAGGAATAAAGCAAAGTGCTTGGTACCATTTTCCAAACAGTCATGCATCACTGTCTTTGAGAACATGGGAGGATTGCCTTTCCTGGGCTCTCTGTGACCTGAAGGTAATGTGTGGATTATTTTGAAAAAGGGCTAGAGCCAAAGTAATGTTTCAGTTCTGGGAAAAGCTATCTCTTAGTTTAGCACCCCTTAGCATGTGCTCTTTCTCTCTGGGAAGATGACCAGCAATGCAAAGGAGCCAGACTCGGTGGTTATTTGGTGCTGCAGCACACCTTTGCTTTTTCTTACAAATAGGGCACTTTTTCTTACATGGTCTCAATATCCTTTTTTCTAAAACATTTGGTTACCAAAGAATAGTTTCAGGTTTTGGAGGTTTGGGGAATTTGAAAATATTCTTCTAAACTTTTACAGAAAAAAAATTNACTCCCAGGGACAAATCCTAAACATTTTCATCACTATATCTCACCCCATGGGTGTGGCCAGGGAGGTCCCATTGGTTTAGAATGCTACCCATCTTAACTAAATTTTCCCACAAGAGCCAAAACTGACTTATCTGCAAAAGCAGTATTCACTCACTGACTCTCTAGTCCCTCAATGCTGATTTTTACAGAAAAAAAATATATATATGAATTTTCAGCCATGCTCCATTATCCTCTCCTTCCCCCCTCCCTTTCTTTTTTGTATTTAATATTTTTATTTTATGTGTTTGAGTATATGCACCCATGTCATATGATGCCCATTGAGGTCAGAAGAGGGCATCAGATTCCCTGGAACTGGAGTTATAGATGGTTGTTAGCTGCATATGACTCCTGAGAATCATACTCAGTCCTCTGCAAGAACAGCCAGTGCTCTTAACTGCTGAGCTAGCTTTCCCCCTCCCTTTCTAGGTACTTCTCCTCTCTCATAGTTTCCTTTCTACTTTCAGGTTTACATATGTGAATTTAAAACTGTAATTTGCGTATGAGAGTAGGAATGCAATATTTGAAGTGCGAGGAGACCAGCACAGGAGAAAGGAGGAGTGGGAGAGTGATGCAGAGTGATGAGAATAAGAACAAAGTATAATGATAAATCTATGAAAATGTCATAATGAAACCTGCTACTTTGCAATGATAACATTAATTTAAAATTTCTTAGCATTATTTCAAACTAGAGATGTTTAACCTGCATTGAATTCATGTGCGTGTACACTATACCTCAGAAGACAGGCACCAAGAGATTGAGCAGTGCTTGCTGTTTGTGCATGCAGCCCCTCTCTAAGCTCAAGGCAACAGAATGTTGTCAGGACTGCTTTTGAGCACTAACCACCTCACTGAAACCCATCTACTGTCCATCCCAAACACTAACTGGGCCAAGAACAGCCAAAGGTCTTTGCTCTATCAAGAGTATCAATATTGACTGAAATTCAAAAATAATCACAGAATAAAATCAGCAAGTTGAAAATGTGGCATGTCAGGTGACTACTGACAAGAGGAACAAGTCACTGAAAAGTAAGTCCTTTATTCATGAGAAAATCATGGGAACCCCAAATTGTGTGGTGTGGTATTTTCAGCCATCCTATCTCAACCTTGATCATTTGTCTTGGCAGAGTAAGACGAAGCACAGTCACGATCACACTGTAGAGAGGGAAGAATTTCTCACCTGTGGATGATAACACAAAAACAGGGATAAACAGAAGAGTAGGCATCTGTAAGTGGGCCTTCTCTGTAGCAACCAACGGGCTGTGGGAGCTTTATTTAACCACTTAACATTTGACTCCAAACTCACACACTCTTACTGTTAAATAAACTCAGAACACTGCACAGCTCATAAGTTCATTTCAAGTATCAACTCAGGGACCCTACTGTACTTCCCCATACCGGAAACTGTTCAGAGCCTCCATTAAACATTGTAAGTAATCCCTTTCCCACTCAGGGTTCTGATTGCAAATAAAATAGATGGTTTCCATAAGTCTATGAAAAAAAAATTTTTTAGATAAATGTTAACACAGAAAAACACTACAAGAAAGATATCTAATAATTTATTCACCTTTGTTTTCTTTAGTAATACAAAAGAAGCTCCTTTTGTTTAAATAAGAGAAGAAATTAATCACTAGAGCAACTGATAAACTTTCAGTTACACCTGATCTTGCTTTCTCAGATTCATTGCTATATCCTGATAGTAACATTAAAGTTGTTGCTTCACATATATGCATCTCTGTGTGTGTGTGTGTGTGTGTGTGTCCTTTCTGCTGCTTCTGTGCCAAAACTGTTGAAAAAGCTGCAGATTTTTGCAAGTCAAGTAAAAACCTGACATGGCCTGATGTAAGGTTATTTATAATCTTTATCGTAGTGTGAATATTCATGTTCACTGCAGAATCAGTGCTTAATTTTATAGGCCCCACTGGGGACCCACTGGGGACATTATGTAATACACAGCTATGAACTGTATTACCTGTTAAAAATCTGAAACACAGCTGGTCCTAAGAATTCTGCATAATGAGCTAAGCATCCATATTTCCCTCACAATAATAGCCCACCAGCCCCAGCTCCACATCGAGAGAAGAATTATATAAAACTAGAAATAACTGCAAAGTATGACTACAATTACAAATTAAAATTCCATAGGCTATCAGATGACCTAGCACTTAGGGTCCTTGATGGATCCTTTCCCCAGTCAAAAATCTTTAGACTTTGTGAGCATGGCAGACAGAATAAGACACACACACACACACACACACACACACACACACACACACACCTCTCCAAGATGTCAATATTGGTTTTAAAGATAGAGGGAAGATTCAGAAGCCAAGCTCTAGCGGTTAGAAAAGCAGGAAAGCAGATGTTTTCCACAGCCAGTAAAAAGGAATCCTGGCCACCCGCCTTCATTCTACTCACAACTGTAGGAAAATAAATGTATGCCATTTTAAGACACCAAGTTTCTGGTGTATTAATTTTTATGGCTGCGATAGAAAACTGAAACAGTGGGGAAGGCAGTCAGAACAGAAACATCAACACGAGCCCTCGGTGCTCAGCCAGGCCCAGCCACGGGCTTTTTTCTTAAGTCATGGGAAAATATTTCTGTCTAACATTTGGAGGTCTTTGAGCTGATTTGAAGGAAGTAAAGGCAATACAACAGAAAAGAAGTGTGATTTTTTTTTTCTTTCTTTCTCTTTTCTTATTGGAAAATCTGAAAATCATGGGCTGTATAAAGTCAGAAATGTTTTAAACTTTTTATCATTCAATCATTAATTGTGTTAAAATAAGTTAAAATATACATGATTTGGAAGGTCAGGGAGAACTGTATTCAAATACAGGGAAGCCAATAAATAAATGATTAATAAGAAACTATTAATCTGGGCCAGAGAGATGGATCAACAGGTAAATGCACATTCCATCAAGCTTGATGGTCTGAATTTGATCCCCAGAACTCATATGGTAGAAGTAGAAAAATGAATCCCAAAAGTTGTCTTCTAATCTCCACATGTTCACTGCGGTTTTCACAGGACCCCTGGAAATAAATGAATTAATTAATTAATTAATTAATATAAAAAGGAACTATATAACTACAGGAAAAGATTTGTATGTTCCAACACATCAAAATTTCACCAACTTAATGGCTGAGAAAGAAAAGATACAGCTTTGCATTATGTACAATGCACCAGAAAGTGCCAGCAGAAAGGTTGGCCTATCTGAACATTGAAAGGAAGAAAAGCCTCAGATTGCAACAGACATCAAACCCCTCGGTGGATCCTCCTTGTAGCAACTATTTATAATGAGTCCTAACAAAACTTACCTTCTAGGTGCTGCAAACTTTTAATACAAGAGACTTTCTTACCTTCCCCCCATAGAACAAGGAAAAATATGATGATGATGAGGTCATTCTCTAACTGTAAATTGGAGCCAACTGTTATAGAGGTTATCTCTTATAAAACTGGTAAAACTGCCTTCTTTAATTGACTAATAAACATAGGAACTGTGAAAAGGATTATTCTCTATTCAGAACGAAATATAATACTAAAGTCTCCTTAAGCTATGCACTTAAGCAAAATATATTAATACAGGAGAGCTCTGATATCAGCAATGGATTGTTCTACCAAGGAGATGTTGGCCAGGGGATCCAAGCCCCCCCCCCAAAAAATGAATCCCAAAAGTTGCATTCTAATCTCCACCATGTTCACTGCGGTTTTCAACAGGACCCCTGGAAATAACGTGAATTATTAATTAATTAATAATTAAAAAGGAAACTATTACTAACTACGGAAAAGATTTGTTGTTCCCACACATCCAAAATGTCACCAACTTTAATGTTGAGAAAGAAAAACGATACAGCTTTTGCATTATGTACAAGCCACCCCGGAGAAAGTGCCAGGCAGAAAGGTTGGCCTATCTGAACATTGGAACAGAGAAAAGCCTCAGATTGCAACGACATCAAACCCCTCGGTGATCCTCTTGTAACAACTATTTAAAGAGTCGTAACAAAAAAACTTCACCTTCTAGGTGCTGCAAACTTTTCAATACACAGAGACTTTCTTTACCTTCCCCCCATTGACCAAGGAAAATATGATGATGATGCTGAGTTACATTCTCTAACTGTAAATGGAGCCAATTGTTATGGAGGTAATCTCTTATAAAACTGGTTAAAACTGCCTTCTTTAATTGACTAATAAACACTGGAACTGTGAAAATGGATTTCTTCCTCTATTCGAACGAAACTAATTTATACAAAGTCTCCTTAATAGCTATGCACTTAAGCAAAATATTTAATAAGGAGAGCTCTGATCTCAGGCAATGGATGTTCTACCAAGGAGATGTTGGCCAGGGATCCACAGCCCCCCCCCCAAAAGGTAAAGGCTTCTTGCTGTAAATGGGATACCTGCAGAAGAGAGGCTAAGGCCTGCTGTTCAAATATCTGATGTAAGCATGGGACAGTTGTATTGCGACCGCACTTGCAAGTGTACACTTGGTCTCTTGGAATGTCCAGAGACGTGTTACCAAAGGTCACTAAACCAATAAAGCACTGATAGGCTCTCTTGAGTCAAGCAGACTCCTCTGTCAGCACCGCTACACCTCACCTGCCTGGAAATACTGTGCCACAGTGACATCATATGTCTGTATATCCAAATTAATTGGCATATTAGTCTCTTTCTTGAGCGAATAACCCACGCGCTGATGCCCAAGCTATATCCTCTAGTGGTAGCGATGTTGCTAATCACGTAAGACCCTGTCATATTTAACAGAAAAAAACAAATTCATGGATTAACATCACCATCCACATCTGTGTCATACCAAATAACCTACCATAAACATTACGTACTGTTTAAATACTATATATCTAAATTGCTTGTGCGTTCCTTATTCGGACTGAAAGGTTATTCCTGGACAACCTGTCAGGCCCCATGAAAGGAACACAGCCAGAATTGACAGAGTCCACGACAGCAGCTCCAGAGAAAAGTCAGACTGTTTGCTTCTCATCCACTCTGTGCTCCTTTTCTCAGCTAGGGAACAATCTGTGGAAGAGGGGTGTAGTAGAATGTAAGGTCTGAGATTGGGGTGAATGGAAAAAACTACATCGCATTATAGTCGTGGCACTCTTTTGATTCAACTTGATGAACATAAAGCCCCCCACCCCCGGCTGATGGTGTGACCCAATGGGCTGTGTGGGTGTTTGGGCAATAACTGCTTGCAATATGGTTTTACAGAAGGATGCTTGTACTCATAAATTATTACTTATGTTAAAAATGAAAAATAAATCATAAAATGGCTTTTTTTTTTTTAATAGATGTACAAAATAAAAATAGAAAAAGGAATTATAAAGCTGTTGTCTCATAACTATGAATGGTAAGGACTAGTAATATTCAGTAAAGTAAAAATAGGAATCTTTCTGCTTTAAATTCTCCCTTCAGTTCTGAGAATATTAGCAATTAAACAGTATTATTTTTATCATATTAGTCATATGTATGTAACAGGTGTCTAATTTACATCTTCTATGTCAGCCTGTCACCGTTACCTAGACAATTGCTTTATTTCAGCTACTATGGATATCTCCAAAAAGAAAATCAGACCTCTCAGAATCACCACAATTGAAAAGGATCATTTCTTTGGAATCAAAAGAAAGATTTTTAATCACACATCCACGTTAAAACAACCCTACTAAAATTCTACAAAAAGAGACTGAGTTTATCAATATCATTCATTTTAATTCTCCAAATTCCTTTTCTTCATAGCTAAGCTTACAATGATAAAGAGAAATGAGCTTTCTTATCTCAAGTGTGGATGGGTTTCTTTTTTTTTTTTTTTTTTTTTGTCCTTTTCGAGGACAGGTCTCCCTGTAGCTCAGCCTGTCCTGGAACATGCTCTTGTTAGACGCAGGCTGGCCCTGAACTCAACAAAGATCCGCCTGTCTCTGCCTCCCAAGTGCTAGGATTAAAGGGGTGCACCACCACGCCCGGCAATGTGTGTGGTTTCAAATAAGCACATGAGCAGAAGAAATGAGACTGGGTCTGCAGCCTTTGTGAGGCCTTACATATGCTCCCAGCCACTTGCAAGTACACACACACTCACACACACACAGACACACACACACACACACAAAGGGACGGAGGTGTAGAGTGAAATTACTAGAGAGTATACATAGAGTAAGCACAACAGAGTAAGATTCCCATGGAATAGAGAACAACTTTAGATATTGGTCTACTGAACCTCACAGTTAATTAAAAAGAACTTGCTAGCTCCAGAACAGGAAATAGAAAAGAGTAGCTAGACCTCTTCTTAAGTGGTATTAGGTGAGGCCTCAACCAATCATGAAGATGTTTAAGCATCCTAATTAGTAGATTAAAGAGTTGGTATGTGGGGCTGGAGAGATGGCCTAGTGGTTAAGAGCACAGACTGCACTTGCAGAGGACCCGGATTCGATCCCCAGCACCCACATGGTGGCTAAGAACCGTCTGTAACTTCAATTCTAGGAGAACTCCAGTTCCAGGAGAATCCAACACCATCTTCTGACCTCCGGCGGCATTGCAGAACACAGGTGCACAAACCTACATGCAGACAGTACATTCATACACATACAAAAATAAATTTAAAAAATAAAAAAAATAGTTGATATGTAAAGAATTTGACTTTAAGCTGGTATGATGGTGCATACACCTTTAATCCCAGCTCTTGGAAGGCAGAGGCAGGAGGACTTCTATGCAATCAAGGCCAGCCTGATCTACATGGTGAGTTCCAGGACAGCTGGGGCTACTTGAAGACTCTGTCTCAAAAAGACCCAAAATAAGTAATAACTAACTAACTAACTAACTAACTAACTAACTAACTAAGAAGGTGACTTTCAAGGGTATTCTCAGTCCTCTCCTTGCCACCATTGCTCAGTCAAGCATAAATCACCCTTAAACACAAGAGGATGCTCTCTAAATGAGCATGGAAAACCTCCCACCCCAAATTCTAGTAAGATTTGGTTTTGACCACTTGCAGTTTCCATGTGAGCTTTCTTTTCAGCTCTTAGCCATCGAATTTTCTGCCTGATATGTTCCTCTCTGGAAAATATCAGTTTGGAAATGCTGCCTTTCATATCAATGCCATGATGTCCATTATTATAGAGTTTGTTGCTCTTCAGGAAACAGTACTGGTGTGGGTGAGGCTCACCAGCAGAATAGGTTCCATTGTGGGGGTGGTCTCCAAAGGCAACATTTTTGAGGCCCAGTTGTGGGCTGAGTAAGCAGAGTAAGGAAAATTTCTATCCAGCCTGTTTTGAATTATTTTGAGACTTTTTTAAATAATGCTTTTATTGATGTTTTGTGTATTTCAGACATCATTTCTAAGTTCAGTTTAGACATATTCCCCTTTCCTTTACTCCCACCCCACCCCAGATCATGCATTCTGCCATAACTGTCCTGCATCTTTCTCTCTGTCTTTTTTATGTTTAGGAATTCACATTTTTCTCCTTTAATTTTATATTACTCTAAAATATGAATACATACTTTCATATGGAGACCAAAGATGCTTTTATAGTTATTGAAAATCCTTTCATTTGAAACTAAGATTTTTTTATAAATAGTGGTTTGATATTTGGGGAGGGTTTTAGAAGAGCAATAATGTTGTTGATAAATTCTAAGGCTATTGATTCTGCAGAAAGGTACTGTTGTTGAATAAAATGCCTTTATTTTGTACATGATTCAAATATTTGTCTCACATTTCTTTTATCCAAAATATTTAGGCATTTGACATTCTCAATCAAAATTTCAATCATATATTCTGACATATATTATGACTTAGTTTATTGCAATACATTAAATTTCAGAGATATTTTGGGGGCTCAAAAGCTAGGATTTCTAAGCCAATATGTGTATTTCACTTAATAAAGTTATTAATGGTGATCAAAGTATTATATAGTTACTAGATTTTTCCACATATGTATACTATATTATATATATTTTTTGTGGTATCAAGATTACAGAAAGTTTCAGTGTCAAACATGCATTTAATGTGAGTTTTATGGCACTTAAAATATTTGGAGACAGCCGGGCATGATGGCACACACCTTTAATCCTAGAACTTGGGAGGCAGAGGCAGGGGGATCTTTGTGAGTTCAAGGCCAGCCTGGTATACAGAGTGAGTTCCAGGACAGCTGGGGCTACAGGGAAACTCTGTCTCAAAAAGACCAAATATATATATATATATTTCGGAGACAAACGAAAAAAAAACAACTGTAAACCATTTTTTTCTTGAAAAAAAAAATCCAAGTATGAGATGGAATGCCTCAGGCTCTGCTACCTAATTATATCCCCAAACAAGGGGGACAGCAATTATAGTAATGACAATATTTAACATTTATTGAATACTTAGCATGGGCCAAACCCTCTCAAGATACTTTTCCTGTGTTTTATTGTTTGTTATTTTAGGTGTAGGGGATTGAACCCAGAATCTCAAACATGCTAGGCAGATGGTCTACCACTGAGCTATACTTTGAGCCATTAGAGCCTGTATTTCCTGAGTTCTGACAACAATCAGCTCTTTCTATGCTAAAGGAACTGATGTTACAGAGATGAATAACTCTCAAGATAACTAGAAAGGAGCGAAGCTAGTATCAAGAGCCAAATAATTTAACAATTTAAAAAATTTTTATTTTATGTATCAGTAGTGTTTTGCTTATGTTTAAGTGTGCCTGTGTTATGCAAAGCCTGTAGAGCCGAAAAAAGGTCATTGGAATTCCCCTGGACACTGGGAGTTACAGTGATTGTTAGCCCCATCTCTGTGCTGGAAACAACCTGAGTCCTCTGCAACGAGCATGCCAAGCTCTTAACCATTTAGCCATCTCTCCAGCTTCAAGAGCCAGCTAATTTAAATCTATGATCAAAGCTATAGTTCACCTGAGAATCAGGTGAAGAGGTATATTTAAAACAGACAGGCATAGAAAATAAAAGTTATGATGGAGAGTACCTCATTTAAGTTTTCATTTCACTCCCTTCTATTTCTCTAAAGCACTAACTACTGGGACACAGAAAGTCACATTATGTAACTGAATGATTGAGTTCATCCAGAGGACTTCTCTGTAGGGATAGGCATCTCAAAAGAAACAATAGTTTAGTCTTATTAGAATGCAGGAGGTATAGACAAGAGTAAACACTGTGGCAGTTTTTAATAACATTTGAAAGCAAAGTGTTACTATTGAAATTATTTTTTAATATTGTCAGATATTAACATTGAAGTAAATGCATTCCTAATGTCCCAATTATTTCCATTGTTTGTCATGTTTACTCAGATTTGAGTTTTCAAGATTTTACAAAAGTCTTCTATTCATAAATAACAAATTAATATTTCACGTTTACTTCACAAAAAATCAAGTAATATTAACATACAGGCACTCTATAGATTAGCAAATGTTATCCTGTTACATCATAAACAAAGAAGTGGGTAGTTGAGTCAAGGAATATGCTCAATCTCAGAGATTGCTACAGGTGTAACAAATACCTAGACCCTGTAATTTGTAACCTATGTTGAAGAGTGAACCTTCAACTGTTACCTAGAACATTCTTGGCCAAGAGATTTTCTGCCTATTCTTCAGCCTCTCTAATTAGGACTTTATCACCTCTGATCAGAGTAAAGGGCCTATCCAGTGAAGAAGCCTCAAATAGGCCTCCCTTGCCAGACGTGGTAGAGCATACCTTAATCCCAGCACTCTAGAAGGCAGAGCGGCCTAGAGATTCTCTGTGAGTTCAAGGCCAGCCTGGTCTACAGAGTGAGCTCCAGGCCAGCTGGGACTAAAAGGGAGACCCTGTCTCAAAATACCAAAAAAAAAAAAGAAAAAATAGGCCTCCCTGGAGCTCTGTTTTATCTTCACAAAGACTCACTAGATACCCATGAAAACAGGGGTGCATAAGAAGGAAAGCGGTACTCCTGCCTTGGGTACTTGTTTTCTCTAGGGAAAAAGTAATCATTAAGAGGGCACAGGAAGCACTCTGCTAGGTCCATGAGGAAGCTGTGACAGTCAAGGTCTCAGTTACTGCAGAGTCCTCATGGGCCCTGGCGAGACAGCAATCGTCCTCTTCATTTGTTGGGATATGGTGAAGCCATGTGGTGAAACTGGCTGGTGGCCCTGTCGCATGTGTGGAAGAACACTGTTTTAGGCAGAGCAGATGACCTAACACACCTATCTATGAATAAAGAAATGTCAAGATCTTCCCCAGCCCCTGAAAAGAATTGAATTTCTATTTCAGCACCTTCCTGTCATACATCAAAATTATTAGCGACGGTCACGGACACTTTTGAGTGAAAGCTAACTATAAATGTAAAATCCTTGATTTCCAAAAATACTGAGACAAACTTGAGAAAGTGAAAGCCATAGGTCACAGGGGTTGCCTCTATGTCTTGGCAAAAAGTCTGGACAAGATTCAAATATGAACATATGTTTATGGTTCATATTAGCAGACACAGATAAGAGACTTCCAGCTACTAAAAATATATCCTGCCATATGCTATGCTGTAAAAATCAGAGACTTGAGAGTCAGCAGAGCTGGATTTTAATTCCAGATCTACCCACTACTTATATAACCTTGAGGGATTTTTTTTTATTCAGCCTAAGTTTTATTCTCATCTATAAAATAAAACAATGATAGCAAACTAGTGGAATTTTGAAGATTAAAATAAACACACATTAAATTTGCTAGCACTATAATAGCAAGCTAAATTATCTTGCTTTCCTTTTCCTAGTCCCTGCTGTCTTGCTGAAATGGTAAGAAGCTTACCCTTCCTATTAGCTTAACCATCATAAAAGATTAAGTCTTCATCCTACATTTACAGCCTCCAACCTGCAGCAAAGACCACATATCCTGGGAAGACATGCCACCCAAAGACACACATACCATGAGGATATACAAAATTCACACCATGGGCCTTTGCTGCTAGTAGTCCAGACTTTGATTCTGGCATTGTCCCTAGCCAGAGTCTTGATCACTGATTTAGAATGCAAGCTCTCACAGCACACATCAGTTATCCTTTGGTATATTTAAATCTTCCTATTCAGTCTATTACACACTTCTCTTGGAAAATTCATGGCCAGTTAAACACCTTCTGCTCTACTTAACAAGCCAGCAATCTTCCTCTTCACTTGTTCCCACTGGGGCTCCACCCCAGTCACTCAGTCTGCTTCTGATCATTTCCTCTAGAATCTTTCCACTATGCCCTTAGAGGAGTGGTTTTAAGTCAACACTTACATTTTAGGCAAACATGGCTTTCGCTTCCAGGCGAGTAAGCAAGTTGAAGGCTGGGTTTCCTAGAAACTTGGCTATGTGGAAGTTGTGTCTCCTCTGTTTGCATGGCTGTCTGACCGAGAAAGGGTAACAAAGGCTTGTTTATTTCTATATGGGCTCCTAAACACACCTACATTAGATCTGTGGCCCGAGGAGAGTGATTTAATATTATGGTATTTTGGGGACTGGAGAGATGGCTCAGAACACTGACTGTTCTTGCAGAGGAGCCAGTTTCGATTCCCAGCACTCACACGACAGCTAACAACCATCCATAACTCCTGTCCCGGGGATGCCTTCTTTTGAATTCTGCAGGCATCACATGACAGGGGTACACTTACACACGTGCAGGTGATATACTCAGACACATAAAATAGAAATTATAGTATTGGCAAGAATCTCTCTCTCTCTCTCTCTCTCTCTCTCTCTCATCTTTTGGAGACAGGTGGCCTGGAATTTGCTATATAGACCAGGCTGGCCTTGGGCTCACAGAAATCTGACTTTCCCAACCTCCTGAGTGCTGGAATTAAAGATGTGAGAGACCACGCCTAGCTCATTTATTCACTTTTAGAGTGGAACAAATAACAGTAACTATCTCTTATATTGCTCTTACAATTAAATAAGATAAAGTGTATTCTTGAATTTGTTTTTAAAGCTTTATTTATTTTTGTTTTATGTGTATGAATGTTTACCTGTATGTATGTATACTATGTATATTACTGGTACCCATAGAGGCCACAAGAGCATGTTAGACTCCCAGAAACCTGAGTGATAGACGGTTATGAGTTACTATGTAGGTGCTAGGAACTAAATAAACCTGGGTCCTCTACAATAGAATCAAGGGCTCTTAATTTCTGAGCCATCTCTCCACCCCCTTGAATTGCTTCGAAGAGTTACTTTAAGGAGTTTCCAAGAACAGCAGCTTCTTTTTTGTGGGGTTAGGTCATACCATTTTCCCAACACATGCTTGAATTCATGAATCCAGGAGTGCTTGAACCTCATTGTTTGGGTTTTATGGAGGGGGATGTTCACAGTTTAAGCATAGCCTGCTGCCAGTTCATTCATGTCCAGACTCTCAAGATCCTTTCAAAGGTTGGAGGTTATAGGAATGTCCTAGACTTGTACTAAGGCTGGGTCTTTCTGGTGACTAGTCCCAATCCTGAAGCTATAGAGGGCCCTACCAAGAGTTGTCTCATCAGACAAAAAAAAAAAGATGCTTCTACAACCTAGGAAATTCCAAGAGATTTGGGAATTCTACATTGGGAACTGGAGGCAAATATTACTAGGGTTTTAGGAGATATATTTCCAAAAACAAGGGACAAAGACCAAATGTATGCTTCTTATTATGCCACATTTCTGAAAGCTACTGTAGACTTTAAGAAGCTTTTCATTATTTTCTCAAGGTTCTATAAACTTTATTCATGAAATGGAGAAAACAGCATCATCCAGTTGAGCTAACAGTGTTTATTACCAGAGAATAGATGTGGCACAGAAACATGTATAACTCTCTTTCTGGGAGTCACAAATACAATTAAATCTCCTTTCACCTTTTAAAGCCAAAGACAAATATATTAGTGAGCTGATGACAAGTACATCTGCACTTTGATTTATGTTCTATGATACAATCTCCATATGGAAAAGAAACCACAGAGCAACAATAGCAGCAGCTCTCGGAGAAGAGTGGGTGCCTGGAGAGCAAGCAAGCAAACAGAAACAGCAGCCTTAGTGGAGTGGGCTTTGCCTCTGCCTCCGCAGTCATCGCATGTCCAGCTGGAAGCCTTCCACTCATCTGCTCTGAAGGCTGTGTGCGTAGCTGCTAGTGCGTTTGCACGTGGAGTTTGTCTTCAAACACAGCATCCTACAAGTAACTTTATCTAATGTAGCTATTCCCTTAATCAAAGCAGCATTTATCATACTTGGGCAGATAAACCTCTAAAAATAAGTTAGCAAAAAGCCTGCCAGAATGTTTTTCTCAGAATAAAACTTGTTTAAAACAAAACAAAATGGTCGGAGAATCATTAGATGTAAGTGGGATTTAGAAAATTGTAAGTCAGCAAAATTAATTCCTTGAGACTATAAGGTAACTACACAGAAATGAGAGATAAAATACTTATAACTTTCTTCACTACTCCATAGTAGTCAATAGAAAAATGCCCAAGGGAATTATATTATTAAAAAGTATCAGTAACCAGAATGCATATATTTCAATGTGAACTAATTTTTAGGGATTGTGCATCTTCATTTGGTTCATTTCAGGATTATGCTTCAACTACTCTTAACCTAGTGGTTAAGTGGTTAAGAGCACCGACTGCTCTTGCAGAGGACCCGGGTTCGATCCCCAGCACCCACATGGCAGCTGAGAACTGTCTGTAACTCCAATTCCAGGAGAACTCCAGTTCCAGGGGAATCTGACACCCTCTTCTGACCTCTGCGGCATTGCACGACACGGGTGCACAAACCTACATGCAGACAGTACATTCAAATAAATAAATAAATAATTTAAAAAAATTAACAAATACTTTTCCTGTGGCAAGCAACCTGAAAGGGCTGGGAACACTCTGACAACAGGATACATGCCAATATTCAACATTCTATTCACTTACCGACCTACCTCTCTTAAATAGGTTCTTGATTACCCTTAAGCATCTAGTTTTGTGATTTTCTCTCCTATATCATAATTGAAGATATCTAATATTCTGAAAAAGGGAAATTGCACTTTTGCTTAACTTCTGGTAGAATTTTGCTAGGTTCAAAATGTCCAATTTCATTTCAAATGAGGCTCTGATACTAAATAGGCTTCTCTGATTTCATTCCATTGATCTGCAGAATAAACGGAGCTCTACTGAGGAAACTAGTAAGTTCCATCATTATTTCGAGTTGACTTTAGGTCTTTATCTCACATAGAATGTGTTCTTAAAAGGTAAGATCTACCCTTCTAAGAAAGGACTTCACAAGGTAAAGCACTTCTAAAATGACATAACTACCATGATTGATAAAATGGATCTATTTCCAAACTTGCTCACTGATCAGAAATGGAGAGACTTACACTGAATAAACCATCTATTAGCTGACACCATGAATCTAGAGAGTTAGAAGTTTCGAGTGTATTTGTGTGGTGTGTGTGTGTGTGTGCGTGTGTATGTGTGCAGTATGTGTGTTATGTGGTATATGCAGTGTGGTTTGTGTGTGTTGTGTCTTGTGTATGTGATGTGGTATATGTCTGGTGTGTGGTGTGTGTGTACATGTGTGTGGTGTGTATGTGTAGCATATGTATGTGTTTATGCGTATGTGTGTAGTGTTGTGTGTGGTATATGTCTATACACGTGTGTGGAGGCAGTGTGTGTGTGTGTGTGTGTGTGTGGTATATGTATGTGCAGATGTGTGTGCAGGTGCACTTACCCATCCATGTCCATGGGGAGCCCAAAGGTTGATGTCTGGTGACTTCTCTATTACTCTCCACATTACTTACTGAGCCCAGCTAGAGCTCATTGGTCAGCAGTGTGAGTGGCCAGTGAGTACCAAGGATGCACGTATCTCCAGCTCACAGAACTGGCTTTTAGGTGGGTGCTACATAGCCAAATTCTTGGAAAGTTTAATGTTCTATTGAAAAACAAATACTTGACCATCATCTATGCAAATATTTCCATATTGTCACAAAATTACAGAGAAAGTATCATTGCACTCTAAAAGTATTTTTACAGTTTAACTGTGCAAGTTGATTGTCTCCTTGACAGTCAACATGGAATGTGAGATTTGGGTAACGATATTAAAAAATAGAAGTGTCCCATATTCAAAATTAAAGGTTTGTTATTTTTTGTTCGTTCCTATCCAAACTATACTGGATAAAACAATCAATCAAGTTCAAAGTTAGGCATCTCAAGATTTGAATTTTCAGCCTCCAAGTGGAGAATTGCTTTACCTGTAATATCTGCTATGCCAATAACATAGACTTGGCCAATTACTAAAGATGAATTTGAGTAGTTCCAGTATCTTAAAAGGGAAATTATGACCAATAAACATTCTAATTAGTTCAGTCTTTCAAGTTACAACATTAGTAATTGACTAATATAAATGGTTAAGAATACAGGCTCTAAAACCAGATTGCTTGGGTTAGAATCATGCTTTTATCACTTAATCTCTGTGGGACATTGGAAACTTAATTAAACTCTTACTTTTCCTATCTCTAATATGGGGATAATAATGGTTCCCATATCAAAGATTCCTGTGAGGGATAATTGAAATAAGGCATGTGAACCTCTTACAATAATACCTAACAGACTCTCAGTCAATATTTTGGTACCATCACTATAATTTTCATGAAATTCTTAAGATTTTTTTCTTAATGACTAAGCTGAAATTTCTTAATAATGAAGAGGGAATACTTTGATGACAAAATTAGTTAAAATTAAAACACTTTCTTTAGAAAATCATTCAAATATTAGATATAGTTCAGGTAAGGATTAAATATATATATATTACAAGGCACCTTAGTCATGATATATGGTGGGAATCAAAAGAAAAGGTCACTGTTAATATTAAAAATTGAATACACTTTAAAGTTAATTGATTTTTTAAACTCTACTGTGAATAGATACTCAATTCACAACAACAATTTCCAATTTGATTTATAATTTACCCTTTCCTTACACTGTCACAGAGAACTATTTCATATTTTACACAATTTTACAGTTCAGAATTGGTCCTGCTAAACTGGCAAGCAAAACACATCTGCATAGCAGACATATTTTTAAGTTCATTTATGTAGCATAGGCCCCCAGATTGGAGAGGCCTTTCAGATCATGCTGAATAAATAGGTGTTTATTATCACTCCTTCCTACAGAATATAATTGCTTCACACAATGGCATAAAAATGTGAAAATATCTTCTGAGTACAAATTATTTGGCAGAAAGATTGTTTGGCAGTTGTTCTTGAAGAAAACAAATTTCTCAGTGCTTTTACTAAACACGTGGGCTGATTGGTCCTTTTCCCTAAAGAGCAAGCACATTAGCTGATCGCATTTGGGATTCACTGGGTGAAAAAGTATGTTTATGGTTTGATGAAATCTTTTAGAAATACTGAGAGGATTCAGCTAAAGGGTAGTTGTTATTTTTTCCCAGGTGAACTGGGGCTGAGAATTCCTAGAAAGAAAGCCACAGACTATGAAAGTGACACAGAAAACTTATTGCTGCAAAATTCCTGTTAATAAGTATTAGTAATAAATACTCTGGGACAATATTAAAATTTTTGAAAAAAATTATACACACACATATTGGTAATTCTATTAATCACTTATTGTGACAACTTGCTATGAAAGCCATATGAAAAGTAATGGTTTACAGTCACAGTGTGTTATCATGTAATCAGTTACCCGTAGGTCTGAGGAGCAGCAGGGTCCACTGATTCAGGAAGACTTGTCTGGCATGGTGGCTCTGATTGACCCTAAATTATAGGCTAGGCTCAGTCTGCATTACATACATGTAATCTAGACCTCGGTTCTTGATGTAGCTACTACTCATGAAGGAGTCAACAAAATATGGTAAGACTTTTGAAAGTCTCTGCCTATACCATCCTGTTAACATTTCATTGACCAAAGAAGCCATGTGCTAAGCAGAGCATCACTGAACCAGTTAGAGATAACCCAATCCAAACAGCTCCCCAGGACTCTTACCTGCATTTTTGTCAACTCTCATACTCTAGAGCCAGCCCTTTATGTATATATCCTTGACAACTGGCTAGAAATCTCCAAAATGATGCTATTAACAGCCACTTGGTTCAAAATCAGGTCTGCTCTAAACATTTTCAATCTTAACAATGTGATTCCAATGATGGCAAGTTTTCAAAGAGCTAGTTTAGAACAGAATACACCTCTTCTGCTCTTTGATTATTATCTTCTAAGTAGGCCTGCTGCTGATTTTCCCAGAGTACATTGCAACTGAGGCCTGCTAAGGACAGGATGATGTATAATCTCCTAATCTCCTTCACTGCACACTTAGAAATTTGCTCTCTTTCTGTGCACTCTATTAACCAACTTCGTTTTTACCTTATATTTCACTTTATTTAAAAATTCTTTTAAGGTAATATAAAAAGTTATGTGTTAGCTGGGCATGGTCGTGCACACCTTTGATTCCAGCACTCAGGAGGCAGAGGCAGGCAGATCTCTGAGAGTTCAAGGCCAGCCTGGTCTACAGAGCAAGTTCCAGGACAGCTGGAGCTACAAGGGAACCCTGTCTCAAAAAGACCAAAAAAAAAAAGTTATGTATTACATTTTTCTTCACACTCAGAGTACGATTAGTTGTTGAGACAGTTGAGGTTGTAAGCCAGGGGACCATGGTCACAAGTTAATCAAAAGAAAAAGAAATCATCTTTTCTACTTTCATTTCATTGTATTTCCACCTCTGCCTCTCTTTACACACATAGCCTGTTTCAGGGATCGAATGGTTGTACCACTCTTCCCTGTGCTGCAGTCCATGTCTTCAGTGTGATAGCATAACATTAGGTGAAGTCTTTGGAAGGTTAGGAGGTCACGAGCTTGGAGGTCTCATGAATAGAATCAAAGCTCTTAACAGAAGAGACCCTTGAAGAACTCTCTCACTGTCATTTCTGCCACTGGAGGAGACAATAAGTCAGCAAACACCTGGAAAAAGGACCTCACCAGAATCTGGCCATTCTGGGATACTGATCTGTCTCCCAATTTGGTAACTGTTAGAAATGTGTTTGTGCTTGTCAGGAGCCACCCAGTCTAGGCTACTTTGTTCCAAGCAGCCAAAATTGAGACTATTTGCTAGGGTCAAATCTGAAAAGTTGCCTGGCTTCCCTTCAAATGTTATTTACTTGGTATGTTCAATGAGATTCTACATATTAAAGATCTGGTCATCAACTTGTTGATCATATATAGCCTTTAGCATGAATTTTATGATTTTCTTTTTTATTTATTTATTTTTAAGTTTTTTATTTTCATTAGTGTATATATGAGTGAAAAAATAAGCATCTAATCTTTAAAAATTTTCTTTCTTTTAATTATTTCTTGTGACATGAATTCTCATCTTCCACAAATACAAGTATCTTGTCTGAAAATATTTGTTTTTAGTAAGATTAATCATTAGCACTAAAAGTTCATGCTTTGCTCTTTGTCATCTATTAATTTTGTCATGCACAAATTACCAGCTAAGCACTTTTTATGATTAAGCTTGTGTTGGACAGTAGGGTTATAACACGGAACAGATAGTGAATTTTAGCTTTATTACTAGTTCCTTGCAGTCCACTTGAAAAGAGAGCCACAGCCTAAATGCAGCTTGAAAGACATAGAATACACTACATTTTAAAAATGTTTTATCAAGCCAGGCATGATGGCATATGCCTTTTATCCCAGCCCTCAGAACAGAGAGACAAGTGGATCTCTGTAAGATGGAGCCAGCCTTGTCTACATGGCAAGTTTCCAGCCATCTCAGAATACAGGGAGGCCCTATCTCAAAACTAAAAAAGCCTAAAAGTTTAGATAATCTGTTGGCATCCTTTCTGTCACACGTAGTTTTTAACATAAATCATATTCAAAAGTATGCTCTTATTGCGCTAGTCAAGTTTTTTGGGGGGAGGGCTGTTTATTTTATGATATGTTTTGCCTGTATGTATGGAAATGCACTCATGTTGTGCAATGCCCATAGAAGCCAGAAAGAAGGGTGTTGGACCCCTTGGAATGGGAGCTAAGGACAATTGTTAGCCAAAATGTGAGTGCTGAGAACCAAACCCAGGTCCTCTGGAATAGCTGCTAGTGGTTTTAACCACTGGGCCATCTCTCCAGTGCCTCTAGTTGTTTGTTTTAAATATATTAGCAACATAGTTCATTTTGCTTCTTACCTTTTTCTTCTCATTTCAATATTCTCCTTATCTGGAGTATATTTAATAAAAACTAAATGAGTCATATGTATATAATATGCTATAAATTCCTTGGTCTTGCCGGACGTGGTGGCACATGCCTTTAATCCTAGCACTTGGGAGGCAGAGGCAGGCAGATCTTTGTGAGTTCAAGGCCAGCCTGGTCTACAGAGTGAATTCCAGGACAGCTGGGGCTACAGGGAGACTCTGTCTCGAAAAGACCAAAAAAAAAAAAAATTCCTTGGTCACAACATTTTACTTTGAATAAGTAGAAAGTCAGAAATCCTTATTACTATACTCCCTTAAATTTTAAATACAGATATGTATAAAATAATAGTCTTTAAAATGGAACAAATGTGAAAAACGAATGGTAATTTCAACCCATAAATCTTTATAATGGAAACATTTGACATTCTTTCTATTTCTTTTCAACCTTTATATAATCTTAACACTGTGGTCAGAGTTTGACATTCTTCTTTTGAGATAAAATCTATTTCTCACAATACTGAATAAATCTTTGCTGGGGCTAAATTCATATATACTTAAAAGTAGACAACTATGTTGTCAATTATGAAGCCATTCTCTTATTATTTTCAAGTTATTAGAGCAAATATTCAGATATTTTCATATCTGAATTATTACATGCTAAAATGTGAAGTCAAGGCAAGAAAATCTTTACATTTGACCCGTTTTGATCTACAAAAATATAAACTTTAATGTCTCAAATAACAATTATTCATTTCTTTGGCTCCTTCCTAGAGTGACAACTCTTCACAGAGACACATTGCATCTGACTGCTGTCTTCATAGGCTGCATGCCTCTAACGGTCTTCCTATAACTCTTTACCTCAAACGTTTTTTCTTTTAATCATCTAATAAAATGTATAATCTTTAGCATGAATCTTAAGATATTCATTAATGTGATGGGGGAATAAAATTGTTTGATATTTTTATTCCTATTTCTTTTTAATCTTTCTTCTAATATGAATTTTTATCTCCATTGGCTCTCACAAATAAAACAAATGCTTTCATGTCTCCAAATGTTTTCTATTTTTAGTAAGATTAATCATTAAATCTAAAAATCCATACTTTGGTATGCCAACCTGACTGACAGCCTTGCCCTTTGCAAGATTGTAACTGGGTAACTCTAGCCCTAACTTCAACATTTTTCTAAAGGGTTCTTACAGCAATGGAATAAGAAAATGTATATGAAATCTGAAATATAATGCATGTCACAGAGTAAGTCCACAACACATTAGTAACAATTACTAATATTGTTTCAAAAATAAAGGCATGTATGTGTAAGGTGTAAGTGATAATTTAAGTAACATTCCAGGAAGTATCTCAAAGGACAAAGTCTTCAGACTAATGGGGTAAGAATCAGTGGAGAAGAGCCACAGCTGGAATGCAGGGACATGCTCTGTAGATGAGGTTGGAAGTGTGTTTCAGATTTTAAAGCAGGCAGTACTGTTGATACAAGGTGTTCCTACTTTCAGTAGTTCTTGGGGTATTTAGAAATACCTATCTATGTCAGATAATAGTTCCTTCTCTTTAATAAACAGAATGGTTGTCAGGATCCACTGCAGCACTTTTATCCATTTGCTCCATCTCTATTATTTTTCATGTTTGGGTCCATGGCATTTCAAATATCATTGTCCAAAAATTCTGCTACTATTTCAAAATTATACGGTACAGACTGTGAGCTAGATGGAATCATTCAACAGCAGATTTTAATACATGTTTAATAAATGTGTTTCATACATTTACTTTGACATCTAGGTTAGTCTTAAAGGTAAGGAAGCAAGGCATTTTTCTACGAAGCACTCTTCAATCATTGAAACTTTGCTTTTCATATTTGAAATTATTATTATATTAATTATGCATCTTATCTATTTTCCCTGGTTTTTTTCTTTCCAACTAGTCTCCCTAATGCTTTAAGAACATTTTTAAGTTGACCTAGTGAGTTGTAATGGGGCTGTTCACAGAAACATGGATGGGGAGTTGTCTGCAGAAGCATTGTATTCCTTGAGAGATATGAACAAATGTCTACTCACATCAGACAAAACCAACAGCAGACAGAAATAAGGATACCATCAAAGTCCAACTTGGTGAACCAACAAATTTTCTTGGGGTTACTTACAGGAAAAATAGGTGAGACAAAGAGTTATTTACAGGAGCAGAAATTAGTCAAAAACAGCTATATCACCAGAAGCACACCCCATCATGGGTAACTGCTCTCAAAAACTAGAAACCTGAAGCTCTTTGCAACTTGCAAACAGTTTGATGGGTTGGAGAGTGTTTCAGGCAGCTCAGGCAGTCTAAGCCTCTTCCAAACAGCTGGTCTAGTCGGGTCTGAGTCTCTTCCAAGTAGCTCTGCTTGTATGACAGAGTCTTTCAACAGTCCTTACTGCTTACATAATAAGGAGGCTACTCAGGAGTCCTTACATATTATATAAGGGGCTAGAGGGACCTAGTGAATCTGGTCAGTTTCAGGGACTTCTTAAAGCTACTGAGTTTTTTCCTGAATTTTAACAAGCTTCCCTGCAAAGGGATATTTGACCTCCCTTAAGAAAAGCCTGAGTCTTAACAAGCTTTCTTCCCAGATGGAACACTTACCTCAGAGGAAATCGGAACACAACAAGCACAGGTGTATTGCCAGTGGCTGTGCCACTAAAGAAAATGTTGTTCCTTCCTCCAGCAACCATTAACTGCATATAAACCCTCAGTGAGGGGTTGGACCTCAAGAGCTCCTCCCAACTACATGACAGGAAGTTGGTAGAAAATCTTATGCAGCAAAGTAAAACGTCCCTATCATTTCCAGAAGTCAAAGTTCCATCCCACTCCCTCTCTTCCCCAACACCTACATTTTCTCTTCCCTTTCTTCTATGATGTTCGCTGAGACTTGGAAGGGGTATTATGTATTTAGACATCCTGTTTATGTTGGAGCATTTGACTGTCACTTATTCTCATCAGTTTGACCAATTATATTCCCCCACAGCTACTGCTGCCCACTGCAAAAAAAAAAAAATACTGCCCAGATCAAAGTTAATAGCAGCACTAATCTATAGAGATGAATATTTTTATTTAGAAGTCAATTTGATGGGCACATCACACCCATTTAACAAAAAGACAGCAGTAGCTTCCACACTAGGGTCTATGACTTCCCTGGCCATGGGATTTTGATAGGGTTTACAGAGCCAAACAAGGATTTTCTCCTGGGAAGAGAGCCTCAAATCTAATCAGAGAGTATATAGTTGTCCCTATAACAGACTTTCCACTACTATACCAAGGGAAGTTTCTTACCTGGTCTGTCTGTAGTGTTGTGTGCAGCATGCATAGTTGGATATGACTTTTAATAACAATTCTCCATGGGCATCATCTTCATGTGCTAGACAGCTGAGAGGAAGCTTCTTGTGGTGGTTTGAATGAGTGTCCCCCATAGGCTTTAAGTATTCAGACATTTGTCTCCAGTTGGTGGCACTGTTTTTGGAGGTCTTAGAAGGTGTGGTCGTGCTGGAGGAAGTGCGTTGTGGGCAGGCTTAGGGAGTTTAACAAGCCTTGTGGTCTCCAGTCACTCTCTCTCTCTCTGCTTCCTGTGCTCTTTGTGAGATGTGACCCTCGGCTTGCTGCTCCAGATCCAGCCACCATGCCTCCCGCCACAATGGACTCTAATTCCCTGGACCGTCAATCGTAAGCTCAAATAAACTCTTCCTTTTATAAATTCCTTTGGTCGTGGTGTTTTATCACAGCAACAGAAAAGTGACTAATACACTTTTAGTCCAATGCCTGTTTGAATTCTCTATGCACTGCAACCAAAGTGTGCAGTGCCTTCATCGATAGGTTCTTACAATATTGTTCTAGTGGACAAATCAACAGCAGTGACAGTTGTCTATATTAATTTGGAGACTCAGGGATCTTCTTGACAAATGACTCACAGAGAGGCAGCTCAATTCTGGCACTAGAATTAAGGAGAATATTTATTTAGCGCTGATGAGAATGAAAAATGGCATATCCCCTGTGGAAATCAATGTAGGAAACCTCAAAATACTAAGAATAGAATGACTATTTGATGGTTCCCATAACATTCATGCCTCTATGGCACCAGTAGGCATACGTTGCCAGGCCAGTCATTACTGTTGCTTGCAGGACTTATACAGCTGGCTTTAAGGCCCTTTCAACAAGATGGAAACCATATCTGGTACCATTACTGGGGCCAAGAACCTGTGGCAGTTAAGTAGATCACAGGTCCTAGGGGAGAACCTACTACTAATATTCTGCTAAATGGACACAGTATTAAAATGACTCCTAATGGCATTGCTACAACCACAGATTAGTGCCCTGAGGTGTGATAGCTGAAAGCTAGCCTGCAATTCAAACTGGATCTTCCTACAAGAAAGGACTGAAGTGAGGAAATGTTTCTCTTACCAGTGTTTAAATTACCAGTTTTCCTCTTCACAACTACATAAATAAGAACATTTTAATACCCTAATTAATATCCATTTTTAACTCTATGCCATGTTTTTATTGCCTTCCTCTCATTAAAAATCTAATGAGCATTAGCATACTGACAAGGATAATAAATGCCAGCGATTCATATTCAGTTATTAAAGCTAATGGTTTTCCCATTGGAATGTAATATATGTTTCAGCTATTTTGCCAAAAGCTCAATGATACTTTTATCTCCAGTCGACCAATTGCACATTTAATTTAATACCTACTAAATGCAAACTGCAACTCTGAAATTACATTAGAGCTGTTACCGAGCCATCAAGAGCCAGCAACTAGAAAGTGAAGATTAGGTAAAGGACTAACATGAGCCACAGAGCAGACATGATAAGCAAATGCCTGCTTCAGTGAAGTGGCTTATTTGAGCAAACAAAGTCTATGACAGGCTCTGGGCCCACCAGGAGGACAGATATTACTGCTTTTCATACAATGCTCAAAGAAGTATCATTCTGGACATCTTTTCTTTGACAACTCCAGTGAATAAATCATATCTCAAGGTTTTATTTTATAGTATTCAGAAACCCACATTTTATGTTCTTGGCAATACTATTACTAGTTCTCTGAGACTGAGTCACTTTCTTTCATAAGGATGGAAAATTTTTAAATAACAATTTTAATTTTAGTCAAAATTTTATTTTTAGTTAATTTTTGTGTGTGGTATATGCATGTGTGTAATCATGTGTGTGCAGGTACATCTACCTGTACATGCATATGTGGAGGCCAGAGGTTGACATCAAATCTCTTCCTCAATTGCTCTCCACTTTATTCTGTGACATAGGGTCTCTCATTGAACCTAGAATTCGTTTGCTGACTAGACGGGCTGACAAATCATCCTGTGTCCACCTCTTAGCACTGGAATTAGAGACACACAGCCCTATATTCAGCTTCTTATGAGTTCTTATGGGTTCTGGGGATACAAACTGAGATCCTAATGCCTACACAACAAAATGATAGAATCAACTCCATAGCTAGTTAAAATTTTAAAATGATACATAAAAATTATTCATATTAATATTTATGGGTTGTCATGTGTTATTTCAATATTGCATATACTGGGCAATTTTATTTTATTTTTTTGGTTTTTTTTTTGTTTTTTTTTTGGTCTTTTTGAGACAGGGTCTCCCTGTAGCCCCAGCTGTCCTGGAACTTGCTCTGTAGACCAGGCTGGCCTTGAACTCACAAAGATCCGCCTGCCCCTGCCTCCCAAGTGCTAGGATTAAAGGCGTGCGCCACCACGCCCAGCTGGCAATTTTAAAACCAGGCCATTCGAACTCTTTCCTCCTAGCTAAGATGAAGTTCATTATCATGATGAATTGTCACACTACTCAATAGCACACCAGAACTTCTTACTCCTAGCCAACTATAATTTGGTATCGTCCATCTTTATCTCCCCTTTACACACAGTATCAGGTTTCACTGTAGCACTTACAAGAAAAATCTGCCTGTGTTTATTTTCCCCCATCATTCTAGCCTTGCTCTCTACCCTATGCTCTTCACATCCCCCATGGCTGCCTTTCTTATTTCATGCCGTACATGTGTTCCTGTCCTCTCCCTTCCTCCATTCCTCTTTCTCCCTCTCCAATGGTCTGCTTTCTAGTTTCATAGCCTATGCCACACTCAGCTCCATTTATGTACAAACACCTAAACATTATCAGCTAGGAACTGCATATGAGAGAGAACATGTAATTTTTGTCTTTATGACTCTAACTTACCTTACAATAAATACTTTTCAGCTCCATCCATTTACTAGCAAATGTCATCGTTTCATTTTTCTTTGCAGCTGAATAAAATTCCATTATATGTGCATGTACTATATTTAGTTGATTCTACTTTGCTACAGAAAATAGAGCAGCAATAAATGCAGCTGTAAGGTATGTCTGTGATAGGAGGTAGAGTCTTTTGAATGTATCACTGGCTCCCAGTTTTCAAAATAAGATAAACTGGAAAAGTTTAAGAAATTCACTTGGATATCATGGAAGGCTTTGTGTCTGAAAAGGTTATTAGACCTGAAATCAAGAAAGATGTCAAAACTGTTTTGCTTATTGTCAGAGATGTTCCCTGTCTGAAAAGTGAACTATCCCAAATCTAAACAAGATTGTACACTCAGCTGTTCTTAAATACTACAGTGAAGGCATCGGTTTGAACATCCCACCGCTATACTTAAAATGGTTTGTTGTCCTTGAAATGTACACTATGACTAATAAAGCTTTAGTGTCTCTTCTAGAAGTATCTGTAAATGTCAAGGAATTTTCAAAATTCTTCTTACCTCAGTATTTAAAATGCCTTGATTTAACAAATAAATGTCAAATACTAGATGATGAATTTGAGGAAAATCAAGACTTCTTATGTTAACTTTTTATCTTGAAGAAGCAAAATTAAATAAAAACAGATTTAACAGAAAGTCATTTTCATCACAAGTATAAGTTAGTAAAAGAATTAGGTATACTAAAATGATTGAAGTAAACTAGAGAAATTTATTGGAACAGACAGTAGTCCTCCATATCCTTCCTTCTGGGCACATCTTGTTATTGCCAAGCAACATCTTCTCTACAGGTCTGACAAAGAACAGGATGCTTTATTCCTAATTCCAACATTATAGGTTCCAAATTTGTGTGCCTCAGGACCAATGCAGACTCACTATGTACAGAAAATCATTTATGTAGACCCATTGCACTCCATCTCCATGAGAGCATAGCAGAAAAGGGAATCCACACAAATGCACAGATATCTCTAACTTCAGAGTTTCATATCTTTTTCAATACTCATAATATTTACAAAGTAATTCAGTGACTTCAACAGATGAAAATATCACATCTAAAACCAAAATAGAAAGGATAATATACATCTCAAGAATTTTTAGCAACTTTATGATGTTGTGTTTGTGAAGTTTCTAGTGCAAAGAAAATCCTCAGCACACATTTGCTTTTCTTCAAGTACTGCCATATAAGGGGATATTCAAAAGCATGTCAGAGAAAAGCTAAGTTTATTCTAGGTGTCTCATATTTATTCAGCAGTACTTTGAAGGCCTTAGAAAACACCTGCAGAAATGTAATATTGATGTACAACATACCAAATACTAATCTCATTTTATCTCATAGTATTCACACAGTTATAAAATTTAAATATATGGGCGCTGGCTCCACAGTTAAGAGCACAGCCACTCTTGCAGAGGACCCAGGTTCAATTCCCAGCACCCATATGGCACCTAACAACCATCAATAATTCTAGTTCCAGGGGATCTGATACCCTCTTCTGACCTCCTTGGGCATCGTATAACAGGGGTGCACTTACATGTATACACATAAAATAAATAAAATGTTTTTAAAAAGAATGTAAATATATAATTATTAACATTTTATTTTTTAGATTTTTAAATTGTCATAAATTGTCTCTGCCTAGAAAGTTTTCTATATTCTAGTCTCTATTTGATTTCATAAAACTATTTACATAGTTTAGAAGACATTGATGTGAACTAGAAGTATCTTATTTCTTAAGTTGTGTACTAGAGGGACCTTAATCTTTCAATTCTTTTTTAAATGAATACTTTTATATAAGTGACAGCTTTTGGACAAATTTCTCCCTGTCTTTCACTGTCTGGATTTCTGTAGGGACAGAAATAGCCACATCCCCTTTTTCAGTACCAGTATAGATACTGAAAATGAAGCATACTTATTTTGTAACCTCCCCTGCAGCTCTGTGGTGTAAAAAGTATGGTGCAAGTGCACCCATGTCATGTAATCCCTGAGGAGGTCAGAAAAGGGCTTGGGATCTCCTGGAACTGGAATTACTGATGGTTGCATAGGAAGCCCAGTATTTGTGATGACAGCTTCAAGGTAGCTGTGTAAGGGACTTAAGAACTGCCTCATTCACTCTCAGTTCTAGACAATTACAGTAGCCTAAACTTAGACTTTCTCTCTCTAATAAGGCGCCCAGTGTCTGGTCCCCTACTGCAACAAGGTTTTAGGGGTCTGGTGAATTTCCCAGTTTGGCCACCTGCTCCCCCATCTCTTTGCTCTCACAGCAGTCCAGCTTTAGGATTTCACTGTGTTCTTATAAAAACATAAACATTTTCCCTTGATATTTTCCTCAGTAGAAACACAGTAGGAAAAATTGGCATTTTCTTTTTTATCCAAGCCCATCACACTTTGCAGAAATTCTTCAAAGTTTGGTATACTTTCCACAAGGTTTTCATAGTAGTGAAAGCATTTTTAACATATATATATATATATATATATATACATATATATATATGAACATGGGACTTTTTGTNAAGACTAAAAGAAAAAATAGATAGCTGGAAAAGCCTAGACTGAACCAAAAGTTCTCATATCATACTCCAGAGAATGGGGATGGAATAGTAAAAATATATAGAAATATTAAGGGAGTTGATGGTCTGAGATAGGGAAATTGCTAGAAAACTATTCACAAAGACGCATACATGACGCAATCTTATTTTTCTATTATCAGGAAAGCTTAAGGATTCAGTCCCGTAGGTCACAGTACAAAAATAAACAAGTCTGTCCTCGTGATTCAGTGCTGTTCAATTCTAAAGAAACTTTTTTTATTTTTTATCACCTCCATGACACTCATTAAGAAACTATGTGTTCAGCCGGGCGTGGTGGCACACGCCTTTAATCCTAGCACTTGGGAGGCAGAGGCAGGTGGATCTTTGTGAGTTCAAGGCCAGCCTGGTCTACAGAGCAAGTTCCAGGACAGCTGGGGGGCTACTGGGAGACCCTGTCTCGAAAAGACCACAAAAAAAAAAAAGAAAGAAAGAAAGAAACTATGCGTTCTAGTTTGCTTTCTGTTGCTGTGATAAACGCTCTGAACAACCTGTAGGAACTCAAGGCAGGAACTGGAGGCAGAAGTGAAGCAGAGACCAGCCAGGAATGCTGCTTGCTCACTCGCTTTCCTCCGTTCACTTTCTTACGCGGCCCAGGCACTTCTGCCTAGGGATGCCATCACCCATGGTGTGCTCAGACCTCCGACATCAATTCGAAGAAAAGAAAATGTCCTACAGACCAATCTGGTGGAGAAAATTCCTCAACTGAGGTTCCCTCTTCCCAGATGTGCTAGGTTTGTGCCACATTGATAAAGTCTAACTGGCACACTATGAATAATATAAAGCTATGCTTTTAAACTAGCAGGGATCAAAGATACCTATTTCAACAGGCAATAAAATGTGTTTTTAGCAAGTTTGTGATACTAGAGCCAATTTTCAATCTAATTGATATTTCTACCTAAGTCAATTTAACTAATATAGTTAATAAAGGAACCTTCTCTAGCCTACATAATTTGTTAAAGGCTTGGGAGATGGCTCAGAGGGTAAAGTGATTACTGACCAATCATAAGGACCTGAGTTCAGATTCTCATTACTTATATAAATGCCGAACATGGTAACACACCCTGGTAATTCTAGTACTGGGGTACAGAGAGGGGTGGATTTAGAGGTGACCGGCCAGCTAATCTCCATGTTCACTGAGATAGCAACTCATAAAATAAAAAAATAGAGAGTGATAGACAGATACTCAGTGTCAACCTTTGCCCTCAATACACACATATGGACATGGGTACTTGCACATGCAAACATGTATAAACATACATACACAACACACAAAATCAGTAACCCCAGATTCACTTGATTTATTCACTAATTTTAAGATCATGCCTTTCTAAAACATGTCATTTAGGGGCTGAAGAGATCATTCTGTGGTTAAGAGCACATAATGCTTTACCGGAGGACCCATAGCCCTCTGTAACTTCAGTTATAGGGACTCCAGTACACTTTTCTGGACTCTGTGGGCACTTGTATACACACAGACACACACACACACACACACACACAATTAAAACTATTAAATCTTTAAAGCTGTAATTTATTTACTTCTGTTAGCCTTCCTAACTCTTCTGACATTGTTTGAAGAATCACGAGATTATTTTGAATATGATGGTGTTCTATTAAAGAGAAAATAAGATTAAATAATCTTTAAAAATAAAATATGAAGACAGGCCTGATGGTAAGAGCATTCAGGAGGCAGAAGCAGTTGTATCTCTGTGAGATGAAGGCCAGCCTGGTCTACATAAGGTGTTCTAGACCAGCTGGCACTACAGGGAGACCCTGTCTCAAAATTAAACAAAATATGTATGGAAAAAAAATGATGAAAATAAGTTTTAAAAGAAAACTACAATTGTGATAGGAGAATACATCTTTTAAGTCAGTAGCAAAGATCCGAACTTGTTAGCCCTAAGTCATCGCATCATGGGGACATACCAGCTCACGCATTCTGGGATGCTTGTGTCCAAAGGCCCAATGTATTTGTGAAATCCTTGAGCCTTCAGAAAGAAAAGACAAAGCTTAATCCAAGGAACATACTGTTGGAGGTCTATTCCATTATGAACATGAATCTCACAGTGGATTCCATTGTGTCCTTTTTCTCTTGAGTTTGTTGGCTCTCATCAACTAGAAACTTTGAATTTGTAAATCTGAGATCTATAAAGTACATGTTTTATTAATGGACTAAGTAAGAAGATCTAGAGCTAAGTTTAATAATTTCAATGTAATTATTACAAGTAACAGTTCAAGGTAAATTCAACCACTTTGTTTTTCTATAGAGATATCTCTGATTTCTTTTCTTGTACAAAGTCCAGAGCCTGGTAATTCTACTGAGGATTACCACATAGCAACTTAATAAAAGTTCAACTGCAGATAATTGAAAAGTAAATGTATAATATGATTGTAAGCCTTAAGTGAAAAGAAAACTGGATAAGGTATTCTAAGGTCATATTGTTAAGTCCAGTGAGTAGAACTGAAACTCTCTACTTGAAATCTCAAAATGAAGTCATGGCCCCTCCCTCACAGCAGCAGATTCAAAAGACATCATTCAGCAGAGGACACACAAGATGAATCTCCCCAAACACAGGCTAGGAATAAAACGGATGTGCAACAGAACCAATGAGCAATCGCATACCAAGGGGTGAATGAAAGTGCTCCTGAAACACCTACTAGTTGTACTAAAACCAAAACAAATATAGGTTTTATGTCTCTGATACAAGGAATTCATTTGTGAGATTAGTTCTATATTTTCTAGAGCTCTGATGTAAACACAATAAGCATTGAACTATGCTAAAGATACGTGATCACCTACTCTAACTCCCACAGGTCTTTTCACACATTTGTATTTATGAGGACTGAGTTTTTGTTTAATGTGGGAATATATCTGACTATGCTATATCCTAGGCTACATTTGTGTCCTTTGTGTCCTTTCAGAGTATGAAGTCCAAAACAGGGAGCCAAGTCTTTCTGTTGTATAATCATATCCAGTGAAGCAAGGCATCCCAGAAACTGGTAGTAGGATGTTGCGTCCAGATGGGAGAAGTCTGGCAGTGTATACTGGGAAGCAGAAACTAAGGACAGTTAGTAGAGGAATAAGACCTGGCCTGAGAAGGCCCAGAAACAAGGGCATCGAACACTTAAGTCAATGAAAAACCACCATTCACAGAGGGCTAGCAAGAAAAGTTCTCTGGAAAAAAAATGGCAATCTTGTGACTGGAGAGATAACTTAGCAGTTAAGCACACTGCTGCTCTTCCAGAGGACTCGTGTTCAGTGTTCAGCACCCACATGGTAGCAAACAACCACCTGTAATTCCAGATTCTTCAGTTCCAGGAGGTTTGATACCCTCTTCTGGCCTCTGTAGGCATTGTACACACTGGTGCACTTATAGACACATGCAAGCAAAATATTCCTATGCATAAAATAAAAATAAAAAGAAAGAAATGACAATCCTGAATTTTTGCAGATTTTTTTTCCTAACTGTCAAGTTTACCATGTTTATATTGATAAAAATACAGTGTAGTGTGAGGCATGGTAGCACACACCTTTATTCCAAGCACTTTGGAAGCAGAAGCAGGCAGATCTCTGTGAGTTCAAGGCAAGCTCCAGGCCAGCTGGGACTAAAGAGAGACCCTGTCTCAAAAAAAAAAAAAAAAAAAAAAAAAATGCAGCCATCTTTTTCTAGCACCATAACTTCTTAGAATAAATATAAACATGAAAACAATCAAGTAAACTGAAAAGTGCTGACCTAGGAAAAGAGAAAAAAAAACGTATGACCCCCAAAAGAATAAAACATGAGTAAGTTGGTGTGATTATAAACACAGGTAACCAAAAAGAGCCCAAGAAGAAAAAATCATTCCAATTGATCATATCCCACCAAGAAAGCAGAGAGTAAAAAAAAACAAGTCTACTAATAAATCCACAAAAGTAAATTCTGTAAATGAACTTTGGAGGGGGAGAATTTCATAACTTAAGTATGAGTTGAATTTTCCCTAGATATAAACAGAAATCACACAGACAGACAACGCTGCTGTAAGAGGGGAAAGAGAGTCACATATGATAGAGGTGACAGGAGACCTGTGTCTGGGAAGGGACAGGAGAGACAACAGGAACAAGACACCATGTTCTTCAGACCAGTGTTAACAATGGGCTAATCACCACCCCCAAATACAGATCAGATTATTACCAACGCCTTTCCTTCATAAACCAATTTTTTATTTTTTTTATTTTTTTACCAATTTAATTTTTAAATACCTGATATAGCAGCTAGATAAGTTGATAAGGCTTAGAGAAGTTATGAAACCAGGTCCTGGTTGGCCTTGTGTTTCTGCCACCTAAGCCCACATAAGATACCCCATCTGTGCTGGAAGAGAATGCATGACACACAGGACGCTAATGAGATGGTGGGGAGAGTTGGTCCAAATGCTTAAAACATCACAAGTAGGGAAGAGAGCATAATACTTGGGAAATCTGTTGGGGACATCCTTGACTGATTGGTTCAATTTAGCATTCTTTGCTAAGACCAGCACAGAGCCGGATTTAATTCTTGCTCAATCCAATCATCTTCACAGTTCACAGATTCTAACTCTGGTCAGCAGCCTAGATATTTACACTGATATTCACAAGGGATGTTGGATGAGAAAATGAATGCTAATGAGAAGCCCCCTCCTCTCAGTTCACAGCTGAGAGGTCTGAAAAGCACTTCCATGTGTGCGGGTAGCGACGGCATCATCATTGCCAGTTCTCCGCAGGTGTACAGCCAAGTCCCTAGTATTTGAATTTATTATGTATCATAATAACATTGAGGCATTTATAAAATATGATTGTCTCAGAAACAACCCGAGATTCTCATTCAACTAACATCTGGTATGATCCAAGTGCTGTTACTTTTTATTTTTCCCTGTGATACTAACTACATTCAGATTTGAGACTCATAGAACCTGCCCACCAAGATAACCTACTGCTATTACCAAGTGTTGCTTCGGAAATAAGCATGCTGTCCAATCTGGGCCAACAACACATGCAAGAGTATTTTGTAGCAATTCTTGGAACACTTTCTTTGTTATTAATGATAGATGCCTAAGAAGGAGTCACTGTCTCCTCTTTTGGACTTTTCTTGCCTAGAATGCACCCTCAAGACTGCAGCACACATCTTACAATCTGAAGGGGAGAAAAACACTCCTTTTAGATAAAGTTAATGCCAAGGATAATAAAATATACAGATTATAGGGAACAAGGTCTCAGTGACTGTATTAACTCTAGAGGTATGCCATGCCTTTAGATTCCCAGTTACGAGAAGCAATAGACATTCTATTGCTTAACCCTAATTTGAGTCAGCATTAACTGTGACTATTATCCCAAATCATCATTACACATGACAATAGTTATAGTTCATATTTGTGTGGTCCAATAACTTTGACAGAGAATGAAGTTTTTTGTTCTTTATGTTATTGTTCAAGGTGAATTTCATCGTTGTTATATTTTCCAGATATGTTTAGTTTAGAAACATATCAGAATTTATTCTATTTAGAAATTTCCTTACTTCACAGCCTAAAAAATTAACATAGAATACTATTTCCAAGCTTATCTCACTATGCTCACCTACCCCGATTTTATTTCTAAAGCTATAATCACTACAGATAATTCCAAGAATCTCTAAGTATCCTTGCTTCCTCCTTATCACCTTATTTGTTCAGAGAGTCAGTTAACAAACACTAAGTATTTCCACACTCATGCTGGGATAGACAGACTTTAAAATATGCTACTGTTCTTAAGGAGGTCATAGTCTAGTAACAAAACTGCTGTGTTAACAAATAATTAAAATACTGGGCGATTAATTAATCATGGAGACTGATAATTTTTGCAAAAGCCAGGGCATGTTTACAAACCAAGGAATATGTCTTATTAGTCCATACTTTTATTAACTCTCCAAAAGTGTCCATCGAAAAATATTGAGTAGATCTTAGAGAAATACAAAGGCATAAAGATGGAAGGTTAAGTAGAAAAGATGAAAAAAGGATAAAATGAGATACCTCAACTGTAGAGTCTGGAGCCTAATTTCAAAACATATATAAAAGCATTAAACTTTGATATACACATTTTTTTACATCAAGAGAAGTATTCAAAACTGAGTGTTTTTTAGTACTGTTTTATTTGAAGCAGGAGGATACTCAGGAAATTACCTATTCAGGCAGCCATAAATAAGAGCAAAGTACCCTTACATCCAAGGCAACAGTATTTCACATCAGTCACCTCTATTTTACAAGGAAATCAGCATTACTCTGTTTTCTACATTTCTCAAAAAGTTTGGTTCTGTATAATATGATTTCAGAAACAGCTGCCAAATGACGACTGATCTCATTATGCTCAAGATTTCTAAGACTGACTAAAAAGCCCACTTATTGAAACAGTTCATTTTCTAAGCGCAAATGTTTTCTTATCAACAATGAGAAAGAAATGGGCTGCACTTTGTTTTGAGATGCAGAGACTCTTTGATACACAATTTCAGATCCTAATGTATGAACCCCAAATCTCATAATTTCATGAAAATATTTTATCAGTTATTTGATCCTGAGCAATAAAGTGTGAAGTTTGTGATATGATAGTTAATCCCAAGTATCCTGCCCCACCTTACATGACCATTAAAACAGCACACTGAATATGCATGTGTGCTTATTATTTTCCCCTTGAGAACAACACTTATAAAACTACATTTAAATTGATAGATTACCATTTCAAAAAGTTATATTACATTTGCAAAATACATTTTGTCTAAGGAAATATTTATCTTAATAATAACTTGACCGTTAAAGGTTATCTAATATACCTTCAGGGAAAAAAAATTGGTTGGAGATTTTGATTCTCCAAGTACAAGTTGTTTTCATGAAATACTTTTTCCTTCCTAAAGCCATAAGTTTGAACCTTTAGAAAGACGAAAAAAAAAAAAAAAGGATTTATGTTTTGGGCCTGATAAGGCTGATTTGCAATTATCCCAACCCATCTTCTGAGAGCTGGGGTTGATATTCAGGTCTTGAGAATCTAGCAAGGCAACAAGCTAGACTATTGAAGTTGTCCTAAATTTCTTTTATCTGGAAGATTCAATTAAGGTCTATGACAAATCCATTAAATGTGGGAAATAAACTCCATTCTGGAGCTGTCAGAAAAAAAGGAGCGAGGATAAGCTAGGTGAGAGAGCCTTGGGTAAACCTGACACTTGTCAGATTTCATCCTCAGGTGATGGACCAAGGAAATATAAGGACTCAACCTGTAGCTGACAGCTCCCTGCTGGACCTTTCACTGTGGGAACAGCACAATGTGAGAGTTCTCAGGAGTGTGCCTCAGCCATCAGTGCACTCCTCAGTGTGCATGGCTCTGAGTACATACATCCAGCTCCTTAATCCTCACTTCCTCATGTTACCCAGAGACTGTGTGTGTTTCCTTACTTTCATCATACAAAGAAAATGGGGTTTTACCTGCTTTTACCTTTATTAGATTTTTTTAGACAATCTCCTTTATATTTTAAAAGCTTTTGACTATCAAGAATAACTTTTTACTAGATAGATTTCCATTTGTATTAGTATTTTCACCCCCCCCATGACTGAAATACAGAAGAGAACAATTTGAGGGAGCACAGACTTATTTGGGCTGGTGATTTCAGAAGTGCTGGTCCATCCTGATGAGGAACAAAGCAGGGTGATTTATATCAAGGAAGGACAGGAATCAGAGAAAGGGGAAAACCAGGAAGTAGCCAGGGACAGTACAGCCCCAAGAACATGCCCCCAGGGACCCACTTTCACTAATTACACTCCACCTCACAGTAAACCAATCATTTTACAAGTCCATCCAGCGATTAATCCACTGATCAAGTCAGATTCCAGGTTTAATTGTCTCCGGAACACTGCAGACATACAAAGATGTGCTTCACTTGCTTTCCAGGCATTTCTTACCCAATTAAGTTTAAAATCAAAATGAACCATCGCACTATTAATGCAATGTTTTGATATACCAAAGCAAATTCAGTGCAAGTTTATCTCTGGTAAGCCATTTTCCCTGTGATCAAGGAATCCTGAGCACGCCAATTAGAAACCATACATCCACTGTATCTTCAAATGTTCCTTCTGGATATTGGTACTAACCAAAGAAAATAATTTTGTTCATTTTTATGTTGTTTACATATTCATATTTATATAGATTAGATTCACGCCCAAATTACTTTTATATGTTATTAAGTTCATCTTTCTACTTTCCTTTTGAGATTAACAGAATCACTTTACAGGAAGAGAATTATAAGCAAAAAATCAAAATTTGCTTCAGAATTAAAGACTCTTCAATAGTCACTGTCTGAAAATGGTTAACGCTACATTTAACAACGGGTAACTCCTAGACAAGCCACATTTCATCATAATTTACAATCAGAGACCTTTGGTACTCCCCCATTCCATACATTGGACACACAGACAATAACAAATAAAAGTTTTTTGAATAATAAAAATAAGTGAGTGAAAGTGCAGTCAAGAGCAGGGCTTGGAATAGAGTGTGAGCACTTCCTTGTTCTATTAATTTAAGGGTTGATAAGGGCCTTTTCATGGGTTCACTTAATAATTATGTGAGTCATAATTTCACTTTTCTGAAAACTGTTCTGCAGCAGCTCTGAAGTAGGCATTACGACACTCAGGGTGGGCAACGTATTGTGAAACAATACTGTCCCAACTTGTCTCTCTAAGTTCTGAATCAGGCACATCTTTTCCTGGCTTTGACAGTAAACCCCAAGAACTGGAATAATATTCAATTTGCTGACTCTCTAATTTTTCTTCTGGTCTTGTACTGGCGGGGATGGGGGTTGGTGGGTGCTGCTGCTGTTTGGTACAGTGGAAGTCACTAGTAATCCTAGCACTGAGGAAGTAGAGACAGGAAGATCCCAGGGGCTTGCTGGCCTGTGGTTCTAGTCAAATCTGTAATCTTCAAGTTCTGAGAGAGATCCTGTCTCAAAAACTGAGGTAGAGAGCAATTGGAGATAGTCCAACATCAATCTCTGGCCTCAAAAGCACACATACAAACACACACACACAATTTTTTGAAAACTTTACAATTTTTATGAGCTTATTTAAAGCCCAATCAATGAGAAAAGATATGAGTGGCTTGAGAAAATTCATTACCACACATTAATATCAAATAAAAAAATGGCTTTCTATTAAAATAAAAAGTTGAGAGACAGATATAAGCATAGGCCTATAATCCCAGCACTTAAAAGGAAGAACAGAAGTTCAAGTATCCAAGGTCATCCTAAGATACATAGAGTTCAAGACCAGTTCAAGATCTACAGAAGACCCTGTCTCAAAACAAACAAACAAACAAGCGAACAAACAAAGGAACAAAAGATAAATTGATGTTAGAGTTCTTGACAAAAGATGGTAAATGATTTTTTTACTTTCTTTGTAACCAGCCCAGATAGCATAAAGACCAGAAAGATCCTTTGAACTTTGTGTTTACTTTGTGATAAGCTTGCCATTCATTATCTAACAAAATTCAATGCCCAGCAGTTAAGAACACTAACTGCTCTGGCAGAGGACCTGGGAATGAATGCCAATACCCACGTGGCTGCTAACAACCATCTATAACTCTAGTCCAGGCAATCTAACATTCTCTTTTGGCCTCCACGGGCATTGCATGACATGAGTGTGCTTAATATACATGCAGCCATAACACTCATACATATAAAATAAAATAAATAAATAAGTTTTTAAAAATTGAGCAAAGTTCTTCCTGACTTAATTTTATTAAGATTCTGTGCATTATACTAGGTTTATTTTAAAATATTTTAAAGTTGCATTAACTGATTAAGTAACTAAGCATTAAACTCTTGAACATCTATGATTCTATCTGAATCAAATAACCAAGTAATTTTAAATAATTTCTGATGTAGCCTTCCAAGGAAAAGATCTAAAATTTAGAATCAGGAACTGGAGAGTTAGCTCAGTGCTTAAAAGCATTGACTGTTTTTGCAGAGGACCTGGGATTGAATCCCAGCACCCACATGGTAGCAGCTAAGAACCATCAAGTTCCTCCAATGCTTTCTTCTGATCTCCACAGGCATTGTGTGACACAGGCAATATACTCATACACATAAAATAAAGAAAAAATAATAGAAACAAAATAAAATAAAATTTAGAATCAATAAAAAAATAGATTTAAAATGCCAGAATTATCCTTTACTTAAAATAATCTTTAAGATATCCTGGCAGGCCCCTGGAGAGGCACAAATATTTGGTCTTTCTTTATTATTGTTTTTTAGAACTTGATACATGAGTATTGTTTTTATGACATTTCCATTCCTCACTCCTCTCCAACTTCTCCCATATTTCCCCTATTCCCTAATTTCATGACCTCTTCTTTAATTATTATTGTGTCTTTGTGTGTGTGTGTGTGTATATATATGTGTGTGTATTTGTTTAATATATATGTATATTCAAAAATAACATCTACTGAGTGCATTTAATATTGTTTTTATGTATACATGTTGAGGGCTGGCAACCTATCAAGGAGTTCATCCCTGGAGAAAACTCATTCTTTCTGAGACATTGTCTGTAGATCTTCATCTATAGGTGGGATCCTATGAAACCTCCCCCGTCCACATTGGGATGTCAACTGGTGTTGTTATGAAAGTCTTATTAAGCAACCATATTGTTGAGATTTCATGGGTTCCCTGTTAAATGTCAAAGACACTGTCTCTCAGGAAGCATCTAGGTCATCTGGCTCTTACAATGTTTTTGCTCTCTCTTCAGTGATTCTCCCTAAGCCTTAGGTGTAGAGGTTATGTTTTAGATATATCAATTAGGGCTGGGCACCAAATGGTCTCTCACTCTCTGCATTTTGACTAGTTGTGCCTCTCTGTAACAGTCTCCATCTATTGCAAAAAAAAACTTCTTTGATAAGGGATGAAAGCTCCACTTCTTTATGGGTATAGGATACGTATTTAAAATATAGTTAGAAATTATATTGGTTTATGAAAATAGTAGTAGTAAGTTCTCTTCCAGGGTCTATGATCTCTCCAGTCACAAGTGTTCAGCTAGGTTTACAGTATCAGGCATGAACTGAGATTAAAGTGCCACCATTGCCCCTATTGGAAATATCTTGCTGTTCTGGTCATTTTTGTCATTTGTAGGCTCTCACAAAAGAAAGAAAGAAAGAAAGAAAGAAAGAAAGAAAGAAAGAAAGAAAGAAAGAAAGAAAGAAAGAAAGAAAGAAAGAAAGAAAGAAAGAAAGAAAGAAAGAAAGAAAGAAAGACTAGAAACAGTTAAATATTCTTAGTATGTCCCAATTTCTTAAATATCTCTACTTCATTATAGAGCTATCATAGAAATATTATCAAATCAAAAGAGAGGCTCAGTCTAGATTGAGTATATAAAAGCAACTGCTACTTCCATATTTTTAAAAACATGCTTTATGAGTATGTTTTTTCTATTTATCAGTTTTCTCCTTATCCAAAATGTATTCTGTCTCCAGGGAGACACTGGTGAGGCTTTTATGAGATTATTACTCACTATACCCAATAGTTGACAATTTTCCTTTCTTCTGTTATTGTCAACGATTGTAATAAATTAACCATAGCCATTGAGTCTCTGGGCCAGATAAGGAGATTCTGCTTTCACTTGCCTAAAGGATCTGCTACAAGATAGGATTTAGGTTTTTGAGGGGAAAAAAGGCACTCCTGGAACTTCATGGAAACTTCTCTACTACATGTTTGTGGTAGTTTGAATGAAAATGTCCCCCATAAGCTTCAAGTATTCAGACATTTTGTCCCCAGTTGGTGGCACTGTTGTAAGAGGTCTTAGGAGGTGTGGCCATGCTGGAGAAAGTATGCTACTGAGGGCAGGCTTAGAGAGTTTAGCAAGCAAGCCTTGCTAGTCTCCAGTGGCTCTCTGCTTCCTGTGCTCATTTGGAAGATGTGAACCTCAGCTTTCTGCTCTAGCTCTTGCCACCATGCCACCCACCTCAATGGTTTTGGAACCATCAATTCCTTGGAACCATCAATCGCAAGCTCAAATAAACCCTTCCTTTTATAAGTTCCCTTCATCATGGTGGTTTTATCACAGCAACAGAAAAGTGACTAATACAATGTTCTAATCACTAATAATTTAAAGAATAGATTTAAGTACTTGTTTCCAGACTGATGATGCCTGAACAATTTTCAAGTCATACAAGAATTTCTAGAAATTCACATTTCAAAGAATTCTGAAAGCAGAAAGGTGACCTAAGTAAAAGCTAATTACCTAGGAGCTGGAGAGATGGTTCAGTTGTTAAGAACATTTGCTATTTTTCTAGAGGACCTAGGTTCAGTTCCTAGCACCTATATAGTGGCTGAAAAGCATCCATTGAGGTGCATTTATGTACATGCAAACAAAACATTCACATATAAAATAAAAATAAATGAAATATTTTTAAAACTAATTACAAAGGAACTGATGAGGTGGATTTAATCTGATTATGAATCTGAAATATTGATGGCATTTTAGTTGTATAGATTCCCTACTTGTGTAGACTTATAGCCGTTCTTGTTCTTAATCTATTTCTAATCTTCACTATTTTAGTTTAAGCTAAAGTGAGCTTTTCAATGGTGTCTGGTTCTCAGTGTCCTATGCGAACTCAATGACTCCAATTCCTCTTGGTCTGTCCATAATTGTTTCCATAGAATTAGTCATTTGTCTTCCTTTTTAAAAGGATATTATTGACTAAATCAATTGTGCTGCCAGAGTGTCATACTTGAGACTAAACATATAATTTTCCCACCAGTAAGAAACAACAGATGTGTTTCTATGGAGGCAATGCCCCCAAAGACCTCTCAAGAAAACTGAATTAGTATTTAGCTTGCAGAGTACCAGGTTCACCTGTGGTAGGAATAGCCCTTTGGTAGGCCAAGAAACAGCAAATTCATGAACACTGAAAAGAAAACATTTTTCTTCAAAGCATGGATTCCTGTCCTAACAGTGTTTTCTGAATCCCACAAGCAAGTACCTGACCACAGTGCAGAATCTGTCTGGTATTACTGTCTGTGATTAGACTTTTTATCTGTCCTCAGGTGACCAGGACACAGTACTTCATTAACAATGCCTATTCTCACTGATGACTTCTGAGCCCACCTATGCTGGCCTTTCTAAAATGTTCCTTAGATACAAGCAACTAAGATTTCACCCAAGAAGACCCTACCTCCTGGATATGTCTAGCTGCCTCCATCTGTAACCTACCAAGACAGCTCAGTCCATGAGGCAGAGCCCTCATAGTGACATACACGTCCCTGGGAGACTGATGATATAGGATACAATTTCTGGATATGAAAGATATGACATTTCAAAGCTGGCATTGTTCTGCAAATACACTTCACAATAAGGCTAAAAGACACTGCAGAAAGGCAAGGCAATTTTCTCCAACCAGAGGGAAAAGTAGCTTCTCACTGATGAAATTGCTGACATCTAAAACCATTAATGTAAAGAAAGAAAATGAATTTAACACAGAGCGAGAAGAATGAAATTTCGATCCTTCCCCTTGCTACCCATAAAACCTCAGGCATTCATTTAACCTCACAATGTCTATTTTGTTAACTGCATTAGTAGTCAGCTGGGAGAATTTTTAGATAATATAATACATGTGAAAATATATGTATAAAAATTAATGTGTCAAATTAATATAAAGCATTATGCCATTAATGCAAATGTTATTAGACCTCTTGACCAGAAAAGAAAATGTCTTAAAATTTTGTAAAATTCATTCTAAGAACTTGAAAATTTGGATCACCTTCAAGAAAGAATAATTTCACTATTTTAATTATTGGTAGATAAATGGGTACACTTTTAAAATTAGACAAGTTAGAAGAGTTCATTAAATAAACTGACCCAGGTAGTGCTCATCTAAAACAACAATATTTAGACTAAAATGTGAATCTCTTTGCTCAATATCTTCAAACCATCCCTAAAATAAGGTGGAAATATCAAAGGGTTAAATGGGTTCTAAAAGACACTCAGTGATCTTTCCTACTTTGAATGAAATAGGTGGGAGAGACAGGCGATTGGATTGACCAATTCATTGGTCTTGGATCTCTTCTTTTTTTTTTTTTTTTTATGTGTATGAATGTACTGTCTGCATGCAGGTCTGTGCAACCGTGTCATGCAATGCTGTGGAGGTCAAAAGAGGGTGTCAGATTCCCCTGGAACTGGAGTTACAGACGGTTCTCAGCCGCCATGTGGGCGCTGGGGATCGAACCCGGGTCCTCTGCCAGAGCAGTCGGCACTCTTAACCGCTAGGCCATCTCTCCAGCCCAGGTCTTGGATCTCTTCTATAAGTATCACAGCAGCCACATGGTCTAAACTTGAACATGGCAACCTCAATAAGACCCATTCTTGCCTTGTAACTTCTACCAAGTCAATACAATGTGATCAGAAAAAAGGGAAAGGGGGACAGGAAAGCACCTGGCCAAGAAATTAGAAATAACACATACTTTTAAAAACTATTCTAGGCCGGTCATGGTGGCACACACCTTTAATCCTAGCACTCGGGAGGCAGAGGCAGAGGCAGGCAGATCTTTGTGAGTTCAAGGCCAGCCTAGTCTATAGAGTGAGTTCCAGGACAGCTGGGGCTACAGGGAGACCCTGTTTCGAAAAAAACAAAAAAAAAAAAAAAAAACAACTATCCTAGATGGATGCATTCATAAAAACAACTCCAACTAGGTACTGTAGACGCTGTGAGCAAAAGTTAAGTCCTGATATCAGGACATCACATATTTTTGTGTAGAGACTAGACAGTATGCTACAAATGCGGTGCCTAGCTCTAAACTGCATGCTTGGTGGTTATTTTTTAACATTCATTAAATCAATAAATTAACATTTTTTTAAAATCCAGCCTAAATCCTATAGTTAATGTTTCTTCCTGTTTCCTGGTTTCCAAGTTAAACCTCACACAGTGTCAAATATTCATTTTGTGGTGTGCTTTTGAGATATTTTGCCATTTCAGCACTATTTTTTAATCCATTCCAATTTATTTCTGGCACTTAAAATGGGGTACCCATCACAAAATAAAATACTGAAGAGTGATACAACTGGTAGACATTTAGATTTAAGGTCTTTGATGAGTAACATGCTTTTGCTGATTCAGCCTAAGATTATGTTAGTTTGTGTTTGAGACTGCATCCATCACATTCAAACTCATATTAACTGTTTGATAATTAAAACTCATGAATCTTTCTTACATATATATAGTTATCTATCTATATACATATATATGATATAGGATAATCCCATAATATCTATTCTCTTTCTTCTAGGGTATTTTATTGAAAAGTTTGCTGATTTGGAATTCTCCACCCATAATTAATAGCTAACACTTTTGAACATTTATTGTGCACAAGTGCTCTGGTAAATACTTTATATGATTTATCCACTAACTTCATTGTCCAGATACTCTTACTATAGCTATTTTAAAAGTGAGGAAACTTAGGAAAGAGTTCCCATAACTTTCTCATATCATGCTGGAGTGAAGTAATAGAAATACTTTTTAATTTTAAACCCAGAGGGCCTGAGACCCATGCCCTGATCACTGCAACTATTATATCATGTTGCTTCGGAAGAAGAAGAAGAAGAAGAAGAAGAAGAAGAAGAAGAAGAAGAAGAAGAAGGAGGAGGAGGAGGAGGAGGAGGAGGAGGAGGAGGAGGAGGAGGAGGAGGAGGTTGTTCAAGGACAGAGTCCTAAGATACATCTTTAGGGAAATTTCCTGAAGATATGGATATAGTAATTAATGATATTTGACAGCTAGGAAAGAGGCCTTTTGAGAGCTGAGTGTGTGCCTCAATTGGTAAAATATTCTCACATGAGCAGGAAGACCTGAGTTTGGATCTCCAGAAACCATACACAGACTGGTGCATATGATATGTGCCTGTAATGCCAGCCTTGAAGGCAGTGGAGACAGGTGGATACATAAAGCCCATTGGCCAAGCAGCCTAGCCAAACTGGTAAGCTTCAGGTTCAAAAGAAGACCATGTCTGGAAATATAAACGTGAAGAGCAATTGTAGAAACATACCCAATATTGACATCAGGCCTCTACATGCATACATCATACACATATACACACACATGTCCATATCACACACCACAAACATATATAACACCACATATACACACATATGAAACAGAAAAGTAATCTTGGAAATTCATCTTTAAATCACTCATCTAATATCATTAACACTAAATTAATAATGTACCTTAACTCAACAGTTTCTTGGAAGTCTTGGCCAATGTCTAGCATTTTTCTCAAACACACTGTTTTGAGTATTCTCCTAATCTACTGATCCAACAAGTCCCATCAGGAAATGAAATTGTATTTTTCTACTAATAATTCCTCTTACTACCACATACCAGCCTTCAGGAATCATGCCTTCCTTTGCTAGGTGCTAACCAATTAGTTCTTTAATCACTAATTTAAAAATACCATCTGGAGTGACTAATTTTCCTCATCTATAGTTTAGCAGAATCTTCTTATCCTTTAAGAAAAATGGAAGAGCATTTATCCATTTCCATTCTTCCCATTCTGCTCATTTTTCACACTGAATAATTTAAAGAAATCAAAAAGCCAGTCTGTCTCAAGTCTATTGTGTTTTAGAGTACCAACTGACTGGCCATGTAGCTAATTTCAGTTAACAGCACATAAACTGTATGTTGAAGTGATAAAAAAAAGATGGCAATAAAACTATGAAGCTCGTGTTATAAAATAAGGTAATGAAAAGCAAATTGTCCCTCCTTCTGAAGCCATGAAATTCCTTTCTATAAAACCTGTGCCTGAAGGTAAGTGCCCATGGCACACTCCAACTATTGATTCCTGCAAGTTAATAATTTCTACCAGTGATATGCAATCCCTAGATGGCTTGTAAAACATCTGTCAACCTGTGTCACACTCTTAAAAACTCAGTCAGTGGGTCAATAAAATTTGTGTGTGTCTTTGGCGTGCAGACCATTTTAGAAGATGCAGTGGGGAAATGTAAAGTAAATCAATGTATAAGCTGCTTCAAAGACCAATGAATCTCAATGACAGCTCTCTGGATAAGCAAATATAAAGTCAAATCTAGGACAATTTAATGCCCCTCTTGGAATAAACACAAAGTTTTCCTGAAATAATAAGTTACTTTAAATCTATTTATCTCCATTTATATATATTCTTTCTATTGGAAAAACACACTTTGTGAAAATGTTAGATTTTTTTAATTTTTTATTAATTTTATTTATTTCTGTATGTGTATGAATGTACTGTCTGCATGAAAGTTTGTGCACCCGTGTCGTGCAAGGCCGCAGAGGTCAGAGAGGGTGTCGGATTCCCCTGGAACTGGAGTTCTCCTGGAATTGGAGTTTCAGACGGTTCTCGGCCGCCATGTGGGTGCTGGGGATCGAACCCGGGTCCTCTGCAAGAGCGGTCGGCGCTCTTAACTGCTAGGCCATCTCTCCAGCCCCAAAAATGTTAGATTTTTTACTCTAGTGAAATAGCCCACACTTATTGGGATTTAAGTTCCCTCTTTAGAGGTGAGTGTGTTTACTAAATAACAGAGTAGAAAGAGGTCACTAAATCTTAGAATGGAGTACACCTGACCTATCCTGTCATCCCAGAACAGGAAATGTACCAGAGTTTCAGCCTCTAAGATGCACCACGTGTCTCAAAAGCAGAGGCAGGAGAAGGAAAGGGGCCACACCCATGTGAAGGATTGATGTGGAGATGCTGGCAACTCGGAATATCACAGCCATCATCCCTGAAAGGAGTCCCTTGGAAAGAGAAGAGATGAAAATGAAGCTATAAATGGACTTTATTAACTCCAAGATGTTACATTTCTGCATAGACAGGTCTAAGTTAAGAAAATGGGATCTGATGCATTTAGATAAGGCAAGGAAGTTAAAGGCACTCAAAGGCCAAGTGGAGGATCATTTAAATAATATTGTATTTCATATGCCCATTGCCTAGTAGAAAATTCATAATATTGAGTGAGTTAATAAATGATCCAACAACTAGATGCAAGTATTCTGTCTCATACTCTAACATGGCTTTCTGGGACCATTTCAAAAGCTACCAGGAAAACTTGTCTAAAGTGCAACATAGACTTCAGCAGCAAACGATAATCTCCAGAGGGAAGACCCAATAAACACTTGAAACAAGTTTCCCAGGTGATTCTTCCATATATTAAAGTTTCAAAAAATTTTTAACAAAACCGAAATATGAAATTTTTATATAGGAAGATTAGATTTTGCTGTTTATTTACTCTCTAACCTTAGGAAGTCTCTATTTCTCACTCTAAGCCATGAGTCTCTCCAGCACAAGGGAGTGTGTGCAGTCCCCTCAGAAGAATGATGAGGATGGCAGGCGGTCATCATGTGCATAAAGCATACAGCACCGTGCCTACAACTTGCTTAGCGCTAAATAAATGGGACCTCATAATATAAATAAATGCCATGTGGTGTCACAGAAGACAGGACACTTTAGAGTGTCTTCCTATCATGAAATCATGAATATTAAACTTCATTATTCGTCTACTGTAATCACTAACTCACATCCATTGTAGTCATCTGCACTGGGCCCACAGGAAACCTGACCCATAAAAAACAGTTGAAGATGGGCTCACAGACTTTACCCTTTACCTTAGAACTATTGCCTATCAATTGATCCAGGAAGACGGAGAATCACTGTCTCCAAATGTGTACCCTCTGAGGAGCCCACCAGGCTCCAAACCCATGGTTACACAGATGGCCCTGGTTAATCTCAATGAGTTACAAAACAGAAGGAGTAGACATGAGATGGCAAGGAGCTGGGAAGTCAGAGTGGTCAGCACACAAAACTTACATATGTTAAATTATAAAAAACAAATTTAATTTAAAGTTGAAAAGTCTCTGTGTATGATTTTAATAGCCTCTTAATAAACTCACCATTATATCCTCTACACAGTGAAAATGACAGCCCAAGCCGGTAAACTCTCAAGGTTCATAGGTCAAGATTGTCAAGGTGCCCTTTTCATGCAGACAAGTGTCTCGAAACCAATGACCTCCCTCCCTCAGATCCCAAAGATGTGATTCTATTCCAAAAATGACTCTGCAATAAGTACCTGTGGTAGTTTGAAGGAGGATGTCTCCCATAGGCTTCAAGTGTTTGAACACCATTGGTGTTTTGGGCACTGTTTGGGGAGCTATAGGGGTGTGGCCATGCTGGAAGAAGTGGGTCCCTGGGAGTGAGCTTTAGCTTTGCCCATTTCTGGTTGGTCTCTCTGCTTCCTATGCCTTCTTGAAGATGTGAGAGATGAGCTTTCTGCTCTGGCTGCCTCCTGCCGTACCTCCCCCACCATGAAGCACTTTGTACTTGGACTTTATAATGCAGTAGAAAGCCTTTCCCACTCAATGATTCGTCATGTTAATAAAACTTTTATTATATAAAACCAAGTAGCCTACACTCTCTTTTTATGACTACTGTTATTTCTTATCTGTTTTGATCCATAAAGTAGAATATGAGTCTCTGGTTACATCAGTCCACTTCCCTGTAGCATCAGATTGCAGTGCAGTACCTATTGTGGTTTGTCCCACTAAAGCCTATGTACTGGAAACCTGACCATGTTGAAGCTGTGGAAATCTTAGAAAGTAGCGCCTACTAAAAGATGACTATTGAGCTCAAACCTCAGGAATGAGTTAATGTTGGTCTCTCTAACTGGATTGGGTCTTACAGAAGCATTTTAGTTCTCACAGGAGAATGAGCTGTTATAAGGCAAAGTCATTCCATGTTCTTAGCTACTTCTATGCATGGTCCTTTCTTCTGATTTTCAGCTAGATATACTACAACACACCCAGAAGAGCTCTCACCAAGATACCAGCACCATGCTGTTTGGACTTCTAAGTTATGAGATTTATGAGTCAAATGACCTTTACTTATAAATTATTCAACCTCAAATATTTTATCACAATAACACAAAATGAACTAATACTATAATATGGCTGCATTTTTATTATTTTGATATTTAAAATATTTTGTTGTTTTGATCTTTTTTTTTCAAAATACTTAAAGAATAGTAAATTGCAATACCCATTCTGAGCAGACAAAGAACCTGAATCTGAACAAATGGCTTCATACGTCAGTCCTCTCTGGGACAATGTGAGTCACTTTGTGAAATTCAGATTTGAATCACCTCTCTACCCATTTTAAAGCTCTAGATATTACATGGTTTCCAGTACTTTCTCCGTCATAAAAATTCTAGTTGAATGACTCCTTGGTAAAGGGAGTTATATTGTGTTTCTCCCATTAGCTTAATTGGTTCCAAAAAAAGATAGTGAATATTTAATAGGATTGGAATTAGTTGGAATGTTTGATCTGACATCAAGGACATTGCTCAACAATGAGGTCCCCAAGTGGGAATATCATTAGCAGGCAGTGTGACTTCCCTGTGGCTAAGTTGACTGAAGATGGCACAGAAAGAGTTCAGAATGAAAGCTGACACAGCATGCCTTGATGACATCTCCTCTACCCAGCGTTCCTCACCTAGCACCACGCAGTAGTCAGAAGATGTCCTCACTGAAGGCGGTCTAAGAACAGAGCTGAGTGTCCTGCCTGTCAGGCCTGCTGTTCTGGAACCCTGAAATTCCATTTTAGCTTCCAATTTCTTTCATGTTAGTTATGAATCATGAAGCAACCACTCAGGAGCTATGGCTTTCATTAGAATCTGTCAAAGAACAGTGGGAAGAAAAAAAAGAGCTTTATTTGAACTTCTAACCTGACAAATCTAATTTGCAAGCAAATGAACCTTAGGAACCCCAGAGCCTTGTTGGTCAGAAAGAGCTTTCTACCCCATGTTTTACCTGGCATCCCTTGAACAGCTCAGGAAGGCAAGATAACCTTCAGTCATCAATCAGTTCATATTCTGAAAGGCCCCTGCTAACCACCCTGAAAAGCATGATCCCATGTCTTACTAGCTCCAATTTTTATCCACCTGTGGCATAATATTTATTATATGAGACGGAGCTCTGTGAAGCATTGCAAGGCAGAGGTGAGGACCTTGTGGTGAAGCATGGTCATGAACCTACCCTCACAGAGCTCATAATTTTATGGGGGAGACAAATCATCACTAGAACTTACAAGAAAACTGTGACATATATTATTCTAGGGGAGTGTAGGAAATGAGAACCTACTGGAAGGATCTAATTTTCTTTTAAGATCTGTGACAGCTTCATGGAGAAAGTAACACTTATTGCTGAGGGGTAAACAGAGGTCACCCACCATGTCACACCCTCTTTTTTTTTTTCTCTTTTTTTTTCTGTGCTTTTGTTGATGTTTTGTGTATTTCAGACATCATTTTCAATTCAGTTCATGCATATTCCCCTTTCCCTTCCCCCCACCTTACTGTTGGAGTCTCAGCTTCATTGTCTCTAGGACCAGATGCCATGAAGACGACCAGCTCTTAGGAGAGTGAACTTTTCCACATAGTCGCAACATGCAACTGCCTCCTCCAGCCCAGCATCTTTGCAGCCCCCACACTGTGGCTTCCTGGTGTCAGATAAATTAGACTTTCTTTCAAACAAACTGGCCATCAGCCAGCAGACATCAACCTTCCCCAGCCCCCCAGATGGTACTACTGAGAAGAGGTGGAGCTACGGATCCAGGGACTCCCCGACCAATCAACTCACCTAGAGGGAGGGGCTAAGGGCTTGTAAGTGGAGAGAGCCATGTTATGTGGACTGCTCCCTGCCCGGGATAAACATGAAAGAACTGCCTAAGGGGCCTTGTAAGTGAAGATATACCCCCATTCGCTCTGTAGGAAAGCCCATTAAGCTTGCTGACAATCTCTCATAACTGAAGCTTTTTTTTTTTTTTTTTTTTTATTTTCGTACGTGTATGAATGTATTGTGTGCATGCAAGTCTGTGCACCCGTGACGTGCAATGCCGCCGAGGTCAGAAGAGGGCGTCGGACTCCCCTAGAACTGGAGTTCTCCTGGAATTGGAGTTTCAGACGGCTCTCGGCCGAGATTCTGTTCCTCTGTCAATTTCTCTGGGCCCAAGCGGGAGGCTGGAGGCAGGCGCCAAAATGGCCGCTAAACTGGGCCTGTCCTGAGAGGATATCACTTTCTACACTTTGCTTTGCAGGCTTGCCTCTGCTTCCTCCTTGCTCTACTTCCTTCCTCTGCTTCCTTCCTGCTCGACTTCCTTCCTCTGCTTCCTTCTTGTTCTACTTCCTCTGCTTCCTTCCTGTTCTGCTTCCTTCCTGCTCTACTTCCTTCCTCTGCTTCCTTCCTGCTCTACTGCTTCTACTTCCTTCTTGTTCTACTTCCTCTGCTTCCTTCCCTGCTCTCCTTCCTTCCTCTGCTTCCTTCCCTGCTCTACTTCCTTCCTCTGCTTCCTTCCTGTTCTACTTCCCCTGCTTCCTTCCTTCCTGCTCTACTTCCTTCCTCTGCTTCCTTCCATGCTCCACTTCTTTCCTCTGCTTCCTTTCTGCCCTACTTCCTTCCTCTACTTCCTTCCTGCTCTACTTCCTTTACTCCTCACTTCCTACTGACTGGGGTTGGGCTCCCTTGAAAAGGAATAGCCATTACTAGCCTTTGCCTAGGACTCTCTTTCTGGAAAACTGAAGTGAATATAATCTGCTAAAGCAATGAGTTATATTCCTGACAGAAACAGAAGTTCTAAATCCGAGGTTCTGAGGGCCTATAATTGTATATGGCTAGTAAAAGAATAAGAAAATAAAGACGGTGACTAAATCATTTGAAGTACCAAGGAAAGGAAGTTCTGATGTCACCTTTAAAAGTTTCGGTATACATTGTCCTATTTAGCAGCCTTTAACTACCTGCAGCTACTGTACATTTGAGATGCATCCAATCCAAACTGATATGAGTGGTAAGTATACAGAACACACTGAATTTCTAAACAGCTTCAAATATTCAAGCTAGCCAACATCATGGTACATGATTTAGTTCCAGAACTCGGGAGGCAGATGCAGGGGATTTCTGTGAGATGAAGTCCAGCCTGGTATGCATAGTGAGTTCCAAGCCAGCTGTAGCTACGGAAAGACCCTGTAGGAAAAAAAAAAAATGTAAAATACCTTAATTTTAAACATTGGTTACATAACAAAATGGAAATATTGGGATATAGGGGATCAAATAAATATTATCAAGATTGGTGCTTACTTTTATTTTTGGGTTTTTGTTTTGTTTAGTTTTTCAAGACAGGGTCTCTCTGTAACCACAGCTGGCCTAGAACTTGCTATGTAGGCTGGTCTTGGTCTCTCAAAGATCCTCCTGCCTCTGCCTCCCAAGTGCTGGGATTAAATATGTGTGCCACCACGCCCAACCCCTTTTACTTTTTATTTATTTATTTTTTTTTTAGATTCTTTTTTTTTTAATTAGTTTTTATTGTATGCTTTGTGCATTTCATACATTTTTTCCAATCAGTTCAGGCTTATTCCCTTTCCCTCCCCCCCCACCCCCACCCCATCCCAGATCATGCATTCTGCCATACTGTTCCTGCATCTTTCTCTCAGTTTTTTTTTTTTTTTCATTTTTAGCTATAAGTGATAATTTATGAAGTACAAGCATCCTTCATGCAAAACCTATCTGCAGGCTGTTGTGCCCAAACACCTACAGCCCCACCATCCAGTGGGGGGTGACAGGTTGTTTGTTCAATCAAGTTGATCAAATGAGTGTCCAGACTACATTGCTGTAGTTTCACCATTCACCCCAATCGCAGCCCTTACATTCTACCACGCCCCCTCTTCCGCAGGTTGTTCCCTAGGCTTAGAAAAGGGACACAGGTGGATGAGAGGTAAAACAGTCCATTCTCTCTGGAGCTGTTGACTTGGACTCTGGTCAATTCTGGCTGTTTCCTTTCATGGGCTGACAGTTTGTCCAGGAATAACCTTTCGATCCTGGCCTGGCGCGTTATGGCGCCCCCCCCTTTTACTTTTTAAATTAATCTATCATAAAACTTTAAATTGCACATATGACTTCATTATAGTTCTATTGAACAACACCAGCTAGGCTTTATTTTAAAGACAATGGGAAGGGGCTGGAGGGATGGCCTAGCAGTTAAGAGCGCCGACAGCTCTTGCAGAGGACTCAGGTTCAATCCTCAGCACCCACATGGCGGCCGAGAACCATCTGAAACTCCAATTCCAGGAGAACTCCAGTTCCAGGGGAATCCGACACCCTCTTCTGACCTCCGCAGCATTGCACAGCATGGGTGCACAGACTTACATTGCAGTGCAGACAGTACATTCATACACATACAGAAATAAATAAAATTAAAAAAAATAAAAAAATAAAGACAATGGGAAGCCATAGATAGTTTCAAGCAGTTTGATAACATGATCAAATTTTCCTTTTTGACCATCACTCTGGTGTGAAGACCAATCTAGAGGTACGGACCATACAATAGTAATCCAGAAACATGAAGCAGAGAGAGAAAGAGAGTGCGTATCCATATTAACACGTGTGAATGCCGGCACACATGTGCCACACCGTGCCTGTAGAAGTCAGAGGGCACCCAAATGTGTCGGTCCTCACCCCCCAGCTTGTTGGAGACAACATCTCTGCTGTTTTCAGCTACATACACCACCTCATGAGCTTCCAGAAATTATGTTATTTCTGCTTTCTATATCCCTGCAAGAACATTGGGATTATAGCTGCTTATTCTACATATGTGACTTTTTACATGGAATCTAGGGATAGAACTCAGGTTCTTACTCTTGAGTGGCAAGTGCTTTTACCTACTGAGCCAGCTCCCCAGCCCTATGTGAAGTTTTGTCCTGTATTAGAAGTACCATTAGTGCTGTTAAGCAGATTCAAGAAATGAAGTTGGCACAGTCTCATGAAAGACTGGATGCAGGAGTGAAAATAGGCAATTCATAGATGGCAGGACATTTACAGAGTTACATGATTGTGAAGAAAAGGTGAAAATGAGTTTCACTTTGCAAATGTCAAGTCTGAGATGCCTGTAGGAATCAGGTGGACTCATTTGGCAAACAGTTGGCTATATACGTGAAGAGACATTGATAAGCTCGGGGATTGTTTCTGACATCATTTCATTGTAGTGAATCCATGGGGACACACTGAAAGCATGGGTACAACATATTGAGGCAGAAAAAGGTAATACTTGATGCCCTCCTTTGAACTGAAACCAGACTCTCTGTGCATCACCGTGTTCTTCATTCCCTACATTCTTGTGCCACAACTCTGAATCAGTATCATCCATGTTCATTGTTCCTTTCTTCCACATCTTTTTTAATCCTGATGTATGATACTCAAGATTTTGGACTATAGCATAATTCAGTCATCCTTATAACCATCTAGGAACATTCCTTACTCACTGAAAAATGTTGAGTCAAGTCTTACCTAGTAGTCCTCATCTCTATCCAGTTTTCACATTATCCTGTGAAACTTTAAGGCAGTACAACATGGCTACTGGATTCCTTGGGCACTTCAACTTTAGTGACATCTCAGCCCTCACTTCTGTAAACATACCACATCTTGGCTGTCACCTGCAAAATTGTGACTTCAGACTTCTCATTCTCTGTCCATGATTTTCCATATTTCTCTTTGCCCAGCCACATCTCCATCAATAATTTCAGAACTGCTTTTGTTCTTGTCGTTTTAAATTTTCATTCCTTATCCTGCTTATGTTATCATTTTAACAATCTAAACTCCTTTGACTTTTTACTCTTTGTAAACCTATTGAGTGTACACATATATTAACTCAAACATGAGTGTCTTGTCTGCACTCCTTCAGAGACCTAAGTGTTGCTGGAGGAAACCACAGAACATTATGGGTCAGACCGATGTCACTATAAATTTGTGTTCAGCAAGTCACTGAGGATGTGACTTAAGGCATACCCAGACTTTTGCATCTGTGACAAATACCTGAGAAAAACAGCTAAAGGAGGACTAATTGGTTTTGGCTCATGGCTTCATGTTTTGTTAGGCTACCCCCACTGCTGCGGGGCTGAGGCAAGGCAGGGCATCACAGCAGAGATGGCCTGGGGGACCAGTGCTGCTCATCTCCTGGGGTTAGGGAAGCAGAAAAGAGACCAGAAAGAGCCAGGGTAAAGACACTTCCCCATATGACACCCCTCATTGACTGGATTACTCTGGTCTGGCCCTCCCTCTTAGTTTTCCATCACATTCCAACAATGCTCTCCCTGATTATGTCAGGGCCCTCATGATCCAGTCACCTCTCAGTGGTGTCATCAGCTAGAAATGAAATCTTCAGCACATGAGCCTTTTAGAAGATTTCATACCTGAACCATAACAAACACGGTCGTAAGCCCGAGTACTTCTCTTAGGTAGCATTTTCCCATCATCTTGAGGATATTTCAAGTTCTCTTTACTATCTTACAATCCCAGGCTTTCAAATGATTCCCCACTCTGCCTCACAGGAAAATAATCACTGTTATAGAGATGTTCCCTCAACTTCCCATCATAAACTAGACAAATCTAAGAACATTTGTACAGAAACCTAGAGATTCTCCTAGCTAGACATATATTTCTAGCAGTATGGTCAATAGCCTTCATTCTCCAACCTGGTTTGGAACTGACTTAGCATTTGGTCTTTTTGAGACAGGGTCTCCCTGTAGCCCCAGCTGTCCTGGAACTCACTTTGTAGACCAGGCTGGCCTTGAACTCACAAAGATCTTCGTGTCTCTGCCTCCTAAGTGCTAGGATTAAAGGTGTGTGCCCCCACATCAAGCCTAAGATGGTTTTTAGCTGCCATGTGAGTGTTGGGAATCAAACCCAGGTCCTCTGTAAGAGCAGTCAGTGCTCTTAACCATTGAGCCATCTCTCCAGCATATTTGGTCTTCTATGACAGAGTACCACATATAAGGTTGCTTAAGTGTACAAGTTTAATTCTCACAGTTCTTGAGGCCAAATGCCAGATCAAGATAGCAGTATAGTCATTGTCTTGTGATGCCTCCCCTTTGGGCTGACAGATGATGCCTTGCAATTATGTCTTCACATGGTAGAAAGAATGAAGGACTTTCTCCTTCACTTCTTTAATAAAGACACTAACCTCACCCACAAGGGTCCCACCTTCATGACAATCACTCCCAAAGTCTTTACTCCCTTTGAGGATTAAGATTTCAAGATACAAATTTGTGGCACATAATCGTTTATAGCATAGCAAGAACTTGTACTTCCGCTTGTATACTATATCTCTGACGTCTGCCTTTCTAAGGAATCCTTGTCAAGAGCCTTTAAGCATCCTTAAATTGATGATAGTTTTAAAGCAAAACTAAAGTGACTGTTAAGTGTTCTGCTCTTAGTGGGTCATCTGTATTACTCTCCATCTAAGGCTCAAGAAACAGCTCCAAGATTCAGGAAACATCTCAGAAGAGGAGTCAAAGAAAGAGTTTAAGAGCCAGAGAATTTGGGAGAGTGCTGGGAACACTATTTTCTGGACAGGACATAGCTGTTGCACCCACGGATTCACACAGCTGTGGTTACTTGCCTAAGACTGAGCCTGTCAATATTCAACCATGGCTGGGAGAGGGGCGCATGCTGCCCCATCCCTAGCTGAAGTACAAACAATGGCTGCTACAAGAGGGGCTGTCACTTTCTTCAGTGGTATAGTCACTGATAAATTTATCCAAGCACCAGTAAATAAAATCACACCATAGGCAAGGAAACTCCAACTAAATTTAGAAGGTCGGTTAATATAAACCAGAGCAGAGCAGCAAAATGTCTCAGCCAGTAAAGAGTGCTTGCTACCAAGCCTGATGACATAAGTTCAATTCTCAGAACCCAAGTAGTTCAAAGAGAAAAACAACTCCCACACGTTGTTCTCTGAACTCCGCCTTTGTGTGCACACATACCAAGTTAATAGATAAGCATGTTTTTAAAAAGCCATGAAGCCAGGCATGGTGGCACACGCTTTCAATCCCAGCACTCTGGAGGCAGATGGATGTATGTGAGTTCAAGGCCAGCATGGTCTACATAGCAAGTTCCAGAGTAGCCACAGCAACGTTGTTAAACCCTGTCTTAAAAGAAAAAAAAAAAGACATGAAAGTAGGAGGAGACTTGTTAAGAAGAGCTTCAAGGGGGAAGGGAGGTAAGAGAGGGTAATGGGAAGTGAACATACTTTCTAGGTACATTATATACATACCTATATTTAAACAACACTGAAACTAAGCTCACGGAATCATTCCCTTTTAGGTAAATTTAGCAGAATTTCTAGGCTACTGTATTCTATTCATCATTTTTTCCTTTTTTTTTTTTTTTTTTTTTTTTTGGGTCTTTTTGAGACCGAGTCTCCCTGTAGCCCCAGCTGTCCTGGAACTACTTTGTAGACCAGGCTGCTTGAAATCACAAGATCCGCTTGCCTCTGCTCCCAAAGTGCCAGGACTAAAGGCGTGCACCACCACACCCTGCTATTTCATCTTTTCTAACTCACTAACGAAGAACCTGCAACATGGTTCATGCCCTGAATGTCCACACCCCAGTGTGAACATTTGGCTGCCCTCCACACAGGCAAGTTACCCATAAACTTGGCACTCCTATGTGACTGGTTTCTTTTCCACCATTTCCATTTTTAGCTACTGTGATTTTGGAGAAATGTGTAACTGTTTTTATCACTGCTTCAACTTTTACTTTTTATTCCCTACCAGCAAGAAGAGCAGTGAAGGGCCATTCAGAGCCAAGGGGAGCAAAGGCAAATGTGCTTATTCCATTGGTCTGTTACAGCCCCTGCCAATTTCCCGCACTAGAGCTCCAGGTGAAGCCCTGAACTGCAATGGCGGCCAATTCAAAAGATGGCTGTTAAGTTAAAAATCACTGAGCTGAGTAACCCCCGAAGAGCCAGAAAAACCAATCCCCTTTTCACACTCATGGAGAACAGCCTGGCCTCAGGGCATTCCAAGCCTTTATTTGCTCTAGTTTTAATGGCTCTTTATGGGGACAAATATCTTTTACTATTTAGTCTTTAACTTGCCAACAATTTAACATTAAATTATGACCTAGGAGAAATTTCACCTAGGTAGAAAACTCCCTTGACAAAAACAACTCAGGTCCAATAGCTCTGAAACTCCCATTCCTAAGATGAAGTGTAATAGAGTCAGTTTTTCTAGAGTCTCTTTGTCACCTACACTCCTGATATAATACTATATTTAATAAATCAAATTCTCACTCACTCCCTCTAAGGAGCTACTCCACTGGGAACACTATTCCATCTTATTTTAAATGCTATAATCATTATTCTTTGTTGATTCTTAACCCAGTTTATATTGAGACTCTCCCAGGGAAGTTTCCAGAATATTGATGACTAGAAACAGCATCTAAATATTTTGTTTCACTAGTCTGTAAAGTTTCTCATAGGATTTCACTACAAATATTGCCAAGTTTTTTTATACTTTTATTGATGAATTGTATATTTCATTCATTATCTTTCAGTTCAATTTAGACACATTCCCCTCTCCCTGACCCCATCCCACACCTATTCATGCCTTCTGCCATCCATGTCTTGCATCTTTCTCTCAGTCTTTCCAACGTTTTTCCCTTCAGAAGCTTGTTGTTTTGGATAGAGTTCAACCATATCTTTCGGTTCTTTAACCCAATCTTTACGTTGTTGTTTTTCCCTTCCCTTTGTATTGCTCCAACAAATGCCTATATAATCACCACATATGCATCAAAATTATGACCTTTGAGAACAAACTGTATGTTAATTCCAAAATACATTTAGGAATTTACATTTTTCCCTTTAATTTTATATTACTCTAAAATATGAATACATACCTTCCACCCATATACAGTAATTACAGAGTTTGAAAATAAAATAAGCGATAGGTCAATTCTAAAGCCCATTAAGAGAGTTACAGTATAACAACAGAGTTGCTTTCAGATAAAAAGAAATATAACAATAATGTTGTTCAGCTTGCCTTTCTAATGAGGATTTGGTGTTAGCATCCACAAATGAGGGAAACCATTCACCATTTGTTTTTCTGGGACTCTGTTACTTCACTTAGCATAATGGTTTCTAGTTCCATCCATTTACCTGAAAACTTCATGATGTCATCTTTTTTTTGTTGTTGTTGTCTTTTTGAGACAGGGTCTCCCTGTAGCCCCAGCTGTCCTGGAACTCACTCTGTAGACAGGGCTGGCCTTAAACTCACAAAATCCACCTGCCTCTGCTTCCCAAGTGCTAGGATTAAAGGCATGTGCCACAATGCCCGACAGGATGTCATCTTTCTTTACCACTGAATAGAACTCCATTGTGTAGATGTACCACATTTTTGTCATCCACTCATCTGTTGAGGGGCATTTGGGTTGGTTCCAGCTCTTCACTATTGTGAAGAGAGATGCAATAAAAATAGATGCGCATGTATCTTAGCTGTAGGATGTCTTGTGGGTATATACCCAGGAGTGGTATGACTGGGTCAGGTGGTAGGCTCATTTTGAATCTTTTAAAGTTTCTCCACACTGCTTTCCATAATAGTTGTATGAGTTTATATTCCCACCAGCAGTGGGTGAGTGTTCCCCTTTCCACACAATCTGTCCAGCACTTGGTGTCTTTTTTTTTTTTTTTTAGTCAGTCTAATTGGAGTAAGATGATGTCTGAGAGTAGTTTTAATTTGCATTTCCTCAGTTATTAATGATGTTGAACACTTTTTAAGATGTTTCCCAGCCATCTTTAATTCCTCACTGGTGAAATCTCTGTTCAGCTCTTTATTCCATCTTCTGAGTAAGTTATTCGTTTTCTTGCTTCTTTGTTTTTAAGTAGTCTATAGATTCTGGACTTAATGTTCTATCAGATGTATCACTGGTGAAGATTTCCTCCCCTTCTGTGGGTTTTCTCTTCACTTCCTTGATTGTTTCTTTTGCTGTACAGAAGCTTTTGAGTTTGATAAGGTTCCATTTGTCAACTGTTGACCTTATTTCCTGCCCAGCTGTTTGATTTAGAAAGTCTTTTCCTATGACTATGTCTTGTAGGTTATTGCCAACTTTTTCTTCCATCACCTTCAGGGATTCAGGTTTCAGGCTGAGATCTTTGATCCACTTGGACTTGATTTTATAAATGATCAGTTTTGCCAGCACCATTTGCTGAAGATGCTATCCTTCCTCCATTGAGGGGTTTTTTGCCTCATTGTTAAATATGAGGTGAATGAAATTGTATGAGCTCAAGTTTGGATCTTCAACTTTGTTCCATTGGTCAATGGGTCTGTTTTTGTGCCAGTACCAAGCTGTCTTTATGACTATGGTCCTGTAATATAGCTTGAAATCTTGTAAAGCAATTCCCTCCTGTATTACACTTTTTCACTCAGGGTTGCTTTAACTGTTTGGGGTCTTTTGTTTTTCCATATGAATTTAAGGATTTTTTTTCAAGTCTGTGAAGAAATTCATGTGGATTTTGAATGGGATTGTGTTGAATCTGTATATCAATTTGGGTACAATGGATATTTTTATTATATTAATTTTTCCAATCCATGAGCATGGGAGGTCTTTCCATCTTTTGATGTCATTTTTGATCTCCTTCTACAAGGGTTTAAAATTTTTGTTGTAGAGATCTTTGGTATCTTTGGTTAGGTTTGTTCCCAAGATATTTTATTGGTTTTGAGGCTATTGTGAGTGAGAAGGTCTTTTTATATTTCTTCTCCATTTGTTTATTGTTGGTGTAAAGAAAGACTACTGATTTTTCTATGTTAATTTTGTATCCCACCATTTTACTGAAACTCTTAATCATTGCTAGAAGTTTTATGGTGGAGTTTTTAGCATCCCTTAGGTAAACTATCATATCATATGCAAAAAGGGATAGTTTAGCTTCCTCTTTTCTCATTAGTATTACTTTAATTTCCTTCTCTTGTCTTATTGCCCTAGCAAGCATTTCAAGAATGTTGAAGAGGAGTGGCAATAAGGGGCAGTGTTGCCGGGTTCCTGCCTTTAAGGGAAATGGCTCCAATTTTTCTCCATTTAGGATGATGTTGACAGTGGTTTTGCTATATATGGCTTTGATCATGTTGAAGAATGTTCCCTTCAGTCAATTTCCCTCTAGGACTTTAAACATCCCTTTAAAAGGGATACTGGGGGGCTGGAGAGATGGCCTAGTGGTTAAGAGTGCCGACCGCTCTTACAGAGGACCCGGGTTTGATCTCCAACACCCACATGGCTGCCAAGAACCATCTGAAACTCCAATTCCAGGAGAACTCCAGTTCCAGGGGAATCCGAGACCCTCTTCTGACTTCCGCAGCATTGCACAACATGGGTGCACAAACCTGCATGCAGACAGTACATTCATACACATACAGAAATAAATAAAAAATTAAAAAAATATTTAAAAGGGATGCTAGATCTTGTCAATGGCTTTTTTCTGCCTCAACTGAGATGATAGTGTGGTTTTTGTCTTTCAGTCCATTTATGTGTTTTATAATATTTATTGATTCACGTATGTTGAAACATCCCTGCATCTCTGGTATGAAATCAACTTGATCATGATGGATGATCTTTTTATGTGGGTCTGTATGTGATTTGCAAGTATTTTGTTGAGAATTTTTGCATCTGTGTTCATTAAAGAGATGGGTCTATAGTTTTCTTTTTTGGCTGTGTCTTTGCCTGGTTTTGGTATTAGAGTGATGCTGCCTTCATAGAAGGAATTTGGGAGATTTCCCTCTTTTTGTATCCTTCTGAACAGTTTGAGTAGTAATGGTTGTAAGACCTCTTTAAATGTTTTATAGAATTCTGCTGTGAAACCATCTGTGCCTGGGCTTTTTTTAGTTGGGAGGTTTTTTATTACATCTTCAATTTCCTCAAATACTATGGGTCTGTTTAAACTGTCAATCTCTTCTTGGTTAGGCTTTGTTGGTTCACAGGATTTCAGATATTTATCCATTTCTCTTAGGTTTTCAAGTTTAGTGGAGTATAGGTTTTTGAGGTATTCTTGTATGATTGTCTGGATCTTTTCTTTGTCTGTTGTGATGTTTCCCCTTTCATCATGAATACTATTGATTTGGAGTCTCTCTCTCTCTCTTTTGGTTAACTGGGCTAGAGGTCTGTCTATTTTGTTTATCTTTTCAAAGAACCAGCTTTTGGATTCATTGATTTTTTTGTATTGTTTTCTTTGTTTCTATTTCATTGATTTCTGCTGTGATTGTTGTTATTTCTTCCTGTCTGTTGGGTTTAGGGTTCATTTGTTGTCTCTCAAGTGGTTTTAGCTGCAGTGTTAGACCATTTATTTGTTCCCTTTCTGTTTTTTTTTTTTTTAATGTGGGCACTTAGGGCTTTAAATTTCCCTCTTAAGACTGCTTTTAAGGTATCCCACAGGTTTTAGTCTGTTGTATTGTCTTTTTCTTTCAGTTCCATGAATACTTTTATTTCACTCTTTATTTCTTCTCTGACCCATTCATTATTCAGGATTGTGTTGTTTAGTCTCCATGTATTCTTGTAGCTAGTAGGGCTTATTCTAATGTTCATATTGAGCTTTATTGCACTGTGGGCTGATAGAATGCATGAAATAATTTCAATCCTTTTGTATTTGTTGAGATTTCCTTTGTGTCCCAGTATGTGGTTGATTTTGGAGACTGTCCCATGAGGTGCTGAGTAAAAAGTATATTCTCTGTTGTTTGGGTGGAATATTCTGTTGATGTCTGTAAGGTCCATTTGGTGTATTGTATTATTCAGTTCTGATGTCTCTGTTATTTTTTTGTCCTATTTATCTATCCAAGGGGCTCAGTGGGGTATTGAAGTTCCCCACTATTAGTGTGCTTGGATTAATCTGTGTCTTGAGGCCCTGCAGATTAGTATTTATAAAGTTAGGTGCACCAGATTTTGGTGCATAAACATTTATGACTGTGAAGTCTTCATGGTTAATTGTTCCTTTGATAAGGATGTAATGGCCCTCTTTGTCTCTTCTGATTAATTTTACTCTTGGGTCTATCTTGTCTGACATTAGAATAGCCACTCCTGCTTGTTTCTTTGTACCATTTGCTTGGAATATTTTTTTTCCATCCTTTCACTCTAAGGTGGTGTCTGTCCTTGAGGTGAGATGGGTTTCTTGTAGACAGCATATAGAAGGATTCTGTTTCCTAATCCATTCTCCCAGTCTATATCTTCTGACTGGGGAGTTTAGACCATTATTGTTTAAGGTTATTATTGAGAGATGTGTGTTTCTTCCTTTCACCTTATTTTTCGTTTACATTCTTTGTCTAGGTTTGAATTTGCTCTGTTTTGCTCTTGGTAATTTCTCTCTTTAATTGCTTAGGGCTAGTTGCTCCTTTCCTCTGTTCTTTGGATTGCTTTGAGGATTTTCTGAAGTGTTAGTTTTTTAGACATGGATTCTTTCATCTCGTTTAGGTCACGAAAGATTTTTCTGTCTCCTTCAACTATATTTGACATTGTTGCTGGGTATAGCAGTCTGGGTTAGCATCTAAAGTTGGTTAGCGCTGAGAATACTTTGGCCCATGTTCTTCTGGCTTTCAAAATTTGCACCGAGAAGTCAGCTGTGATTCTGATGGGTTTCCTCTTATATGTAACTTGTTGTTTTTCTCTTGTGGCTTTCAGAATTTTTTCTTTGTTTTGAGCATCTAGCGCTTTAACAATTATATGGTGTGGGGAATTTCTTTTCTGGTCTTGTCTATTTGGTGGTCTATGTCCTTCTTGTATTTGTATGGATTTTTTTCAGTTTGGGGAAATTTTCTTCTATCCTGTTGAAGTTCTGGTCAATAGTGTTGTCTTGGGATTCTTCTCCTTCCTCTATCCCTATGATGTGGAGATTTGGTCTTTTCATAGTGTTCCACATTTCCTGGTTGTTCCACTCTTGTGCTTTTTTAAAATGTTTCAAAATCTTTACTTGAGCATTCTAGTTGGTCCATGTTATCCTGCAGGTCTGATATCCTTTTTTCTGCTTTTTCCATTCTGCTTCTGAGGCTTTTTCCCATCCTTTCCTGGTGATTGGATGAATGCTCAATTTCCTTTTTCATTTCATCCTGTGATTTCTTTAGTATTTCCACTTCCTTCTGGAGCCTGTCATTCTCATCTTGTAGCTCCTTGGCTCATTGGTCAGTTTCTTTTTTTATTTCTGCCTGGGATCTTTTCAGCATTTCCACTTCCTTCTGGAGTTTGTCATTTTCTCCCTTTAGTTCTTTCCACCGTTTGTTATTATGTCCCTCTAGGTCCTTCTTGAGTTTTTTATTCACTCCCCTTAGTTCTCTGATTTGTTCTTTATATCCTTTAATTTCTTTGAATATGTCTACAAGTGTTCTTCTAAGGTCTGTGTCTTGGTTTCCTTCCAGGGAGACCTTGTCATAGGAATCTTCTGTAGAGTTGTTAGAGTTCTGTGTGTATTTATTATGAGCTTTTCCCATGTTGTTTTTTTCTTTGTGTCTTTGCCTTTGGATTTTTGTTGTTGTTGTTGTTGTTGTTGTTGATTTATTTCTTCATTTGTTTGGATTCTGGCACCTTAATGGTGGCTGCGCAGACTAGAATCACTAATACTGCATCTGCTAGATCCTCTGCACTACAGCTCCACCAGCTTGAGCAGTGGGGAGGGGAGGTTTGAATTGCTACTTTGGCCTGCACACAGAGTCTAAGCCCACCCATGCATTGTGCTGGAACCCAAAGGTGGGAAATCTGCCAAGGTTTTTTTGAGGGCTCCCAATATGTCAGATGCATTATGAAAGCTTTGTACATGTGATCTTTAATGATTCCTTACAGAAATTTCATATGTGACCAATGGTATTGATAGATTAAAGTAGTTTATATTCCCCATCTCCATCCTTTTTAAATAAAAGGATTTTTTTTTTGTCTTTTCGATACAGAGTCCCCCCGTAGCCCCAGCTGTCCTGGAACTCACTATGTATACCAGGCTGGCCTTGAATTCCCAGAGATCTGCCTATCTCTGCCTCCCAAGTGCTAGGATTAAAAGTGTGTGCCACCATGCCCAGCTTTAAAAGTTTGATTTTTATACACATAATCATTCTCATCTATGGAATAATATCATATTGTTCTGTACTATATAGCTTTAGTGCCAACTTGACACATCTGGGTTGAGGGAGCCTCAATTGGGGAATTGCCTCCATTTTACTGGCCTGTGGTCATATTTGTACAGTATTTTCTTGATTGTTGAATGATGCCTGCAGTGCCACCACTGTAGGCTGGGCTGTTTGTAATAGGAAGCAGGCTGAGCATGGGTCAGGGAGCAAGCCTGTAATCAACATTCCTCCATGGCCTGTACTTCAGCTCTGCCTCAAGGATCTTGCCCTGAGTTTCCACCTTGGGCTCTCTCAGTGATGAACTATTAACTAGAAGTTTTAAGCCGAATAAACCCTTTCCTCCCCAAGTTGGTATGTTCAAAGTGTTTGTCACAGTGACTGAAAGCAAACTACGACAGTTCTTAGTGACCTAAAATATTCCCAGTTGTGTCCTTTTCTGGCCAGTGATTTAGTGTAACATACTGCTCTGAGATGTTATCCTAGCCAATAAATGATTTGAGGTAAATGAATGTGTGTGTGTGTGTGTGTGTGTGTGTGTGTATAAATGTTTAGAGGGAGAAAGTAAGAGAGAGAAAGAGACACTGAGAGAGACTGAGAGAGTTCTCCTTCCTCAGGGCAATATGTCTACCTATAATTCCTACAAGCACAGTTATTATGAGGTCAAGATGGAAGTTTTCCTGAGGTCAAAGCCAAAACAACAAGGTTGGAAGAATGGAAAAGTATGTGCTAATCACTGCTCTTCACTTCAGGCAACATAAAAGAACTCTGACTGACTTAAAACAATGATTATTTGTTAAAGTCACTCAGAATCTGGAATATCAGGCTCTAAGCTATAATGTTCTCAACAAAGTTCTAACCCACACCACAAAACAGCATGCTATGAATTGCTATGGTGAGGGTCTGGGTCTTATTGAATCATGTAGTCTGAAAACTGCATTTCCACCACTGATTTATGAAGGATTGCCTGAGGCACCTTCTAGGGAGAGTCTAGGCCCAGAATCAAGGCATGTTCTGAAGACAAGTGAATGGGAATTTCAGCTTTGATACTTGGAAGAAGGTTCTGTCTCCACCAAGCACTCTTAAGATGTTGAATTCCTCAAAATATACACCCAAGGGTCATATGCTGAAAAATGAAAAAGAATGTTGATAACACAGTACAAGTAAAAAGAAGCAATGAACTAGAAGTTTTAGAGTCTCAGCAGAAGGTAATTCGTTATACTATGCTCTCTAATTTTATTTTTATTTTTTATTTGATTTTTTGACAATAAATAATAAGTAATAAATACAAGCATCCTTCATGTAAAACCAATTTGCAGGCAGCTATGCCAAAACCCACACAGCCCAAGGCTCCCACCATCCAGCTGGAGGGGCTTGTATGTACAATCATGTTGATCAAATAAGTGTCCAGTCTATATTGCTGTAGTTTCACAATTCACCCCAGTCACAGCCCTTACATTCTACCTTGCCCTCTCTTCTGCAGATTGTTCCCTAGGCTTTAGAAAAGGGGCACAAGTGGGCAAGAAGCAAAACAGTCTACTTTCTCTGGAGATGTCGTTTTGGACTCTGATCCATTCAGGCTGTTTCCTTTTATGGGTTGGCAGTTTATCCAGGAATAACCTTTCAATCCTACTAATGAAGCACAAGCAATTAGATATACAGGCATTTAAACAGTACTAATTATTATGGTAGGTTACATTTGGGTGGTATGCTAGTCCATGAACTATATTTTTTCTGTAAAAGATGACAGGGCCCTACTGTGGCTTATAACATCTCCTAATCACTAAAGGATGTAAGCTTGTGGCGTCAGCCATGAATTATTCCTCCAAAGAGAGAAATGCTCTCTAATTTTATATAAGATCAAAGATGTTTTTAATGTAAATGAATAGGTCCATGAAAAAAAAAAATTGCTGACCCTATTTCCTGGCATGCTAGTTTCTAACTGCTGCTCTAGCACATTCCCTCAACGATAGTGGATTAAAACCTAAGAATCTATACTTCAAAGTTCTAAAAATGAGAAGCTCTATAACTAAAATTTCAGCAATTATTCTGTAGGGTGTCAGGACAGTGCATTTCCTGCCTTTGACAGCCTTTACAAGTACCCTATATGCTGTGATTCAGAACACTCCTTCAACAAGGGCCCCTCTCTCCCAAACTGTGACCTTCCTGCCTTGCGCTTGATAATTCAAGATGATCTTCTCATTTCCATATTGCTAATTTAATCACATATGCAAATTCCCTTTCACCCTAGAAGGCACTAGCCCCAGGTTCCAGAGATTAATTCCTGAATGTTTGGGGCTTGTCATTCAGTCTACAACAGAAGAAAACACCACTTGCTCCTTCCCCTGGTATGATTCCTGTTGGATAAAATCCATGTCTCATTTGAGAATCTGGACCCTCTGACCGATAATCATCCTGTTTAGCCTCAATTCAGTAACAGGAACAGATGACATAAACAAATAGTAAACTGAGGACACCTTAATAAAGAGAGTACTTATGAGGGAGTAGCCAGTATTTCTGAGGGTGAAGAAACTGTTAATGAGAATTGCATGCTAATGTTAAGGCACTGTTGAACCTTTAATCATGAACGACTTGTAAAAACTGAAATCAAGGCAGGTCTAGAGGGAGAATTGATGACAACAGAACGACTTCAACATCACATGATCTCAGGAGTCTTGGATTCTGGGAAGTGTCTAAGATTTTAAGTTTCTTTCCTTATTGATCATTTGCCTCTTTAGTGTTAAGGTTTAAATTTCCCTCTCACTTGAGTTCCTGGAAAGGAGGCTAGCTACCTATGTATCATTTTCATAATCTTCCTCAGTCCCAGGTCACACCTGGAGAAAAAAAAAAATCATGAAATACTTAAAAGACAAGTAAATAAACATTAGGCCTTGCTGGAAGTTTGAATATGGTAGTACACATTATCAAAATCATCACTCTTAACATCATTTTGGCTTATATAGAAACCAAAGAAATTAAGGCCAGAGGAAAGCCAAGGCATCATGGTACCCAATATTCCATTTCAGTTCTAGATGACCACAACCTACGCTTTCATGGTCTTTAGATCCTATGTTCAGCCTTTGCTTCTGAACACTTTCCTCCCCACTAAACACGCTCTCCTTCTCACCAAGAAGCCAGTCAGCCTGGTCTCACCTCTCTGAACATCTTTGTATTTTGTCACTGGGTTGTGCTGAAGTCTGAGAAAGGTATTGAATGTAGGCCAGGGGGTGGAAAAATGACTGAAAAATCCACAGTTCCTGCCATCAACAGATAACATGCAGGAGAGCACATGTGACTGTAATATCCATGACTACAATCAGACAGAAGAATGAACCTGTGCTTATCACTGAATTCCTTAACTGCCGTTGCGATATTATTTGCATCTTGCAGATGTTCTCAGGAGACATGTCAAATGTACTTGCAGCTCAATTGGGTGGTTCTTCCAAAATCTTGTTATCTCTATTGATAAAAATACAAACACACATGTAGAACTGATTATTAAACCCCTTCCTTCACTGAATGCTTTACTTATACAAAATTTTAAGCAATTCAAAATCAAGAGCTCAGTTAGCAACAACTCCATCTAAGCACTGAGCTTCCCCAGCATCTAGCATGTTCTGAATACCGACAGAGTCAGACTTTCAACAGTACAGACCTGATTTGAGTTCCTCCCTACATAGTGAGGCAGGAATAATGTAGAATTTATGAAGCAAATTATAATCACCTGGCCTTGTTTTGATTACTTTGCCACTCGATTATTGCTGCTCTTCTAACTTGTTTGTGGAATCAATATGAACTAGCAGGAAATGAGCTATTTCACCAAGGAAGAAAAGTAAAATACTTTTGTAGTATACTAAAGGCCAATCATTAAATTTTTCATCAATGCAATCTATAATTTGATTGCTCAGATGAATGAAGGAACACTGAGAAATTGATTCTAAAAACCACAGATAATTAGAAGAATGTGAAAACAGACATCAATTTATTCATAATACATGTCAATATATTCTACAAAATAAAAATATGACTATGCCATGTCATAGAAAATAATGTTTAATTAACACAGAAAACATTTTTTTCTGAAACTATAAAACTACCACAGGATGTCACATTGTGTAAAATGAGTGGATGCATATAATCCTGGCACTGGGCAGGATCCCTGGAGTTCCTGGCTAGCTAGACTTGTGAAATCAGTGAGATCCAGATTCAGTGAGAGGTCTTCTCTCAAAAAGCAAGAAGATAGTTATAGAGGCAGATACCTGGCATCGGACTCTGGCCTCCAAGCATAAATGTACACAAGTGTACCTGCATTTGCACACACACAAACATATACATAACACACACATAAAACATTCCTTTAAAGTTGGCACTTTGAATGAGTGGTGGATTATAGAGCTGAGGGTGATAAAGCACAAGATGATTCTGGAGCATCTTATGTTTCTTGAACTTAAGAAAGCGCTTTAAGGAAAGAGTGTGGGGGAAGAGTGACCACATGCCAAAAGACTCCCGGTGACAACTTGAAAGCGCACAGGAACTAAAATTGGAAAAATTTCAGCAAAAAATACAAATAACAGCAGTGGATTGATTAAATTTTAATATATTTAATAAAATGAGCCCAAAGTCATAGGGATATAAACAAATGATTAAATAAACAGAGAACAAAATAAATAGAGAACTTCATAATAATTCTACTTAATATGTATACATGGAGTGGGGAAAATGGCACATCATTCAATGCCACAGTCAAGATATCTATGGTAGGATCCACGGAAGAATGTTAGCATTAGCTGGTGAAGGGTTAAGAAACATGACATTTGAATAGCCTCAAGCTATCTCACCACAAACACATAATGCCTCAGTAGTGAAATATGTAATTTTAATAGAGGACCTAGTGATCAAGGTTAACCTTAGGTTGACTGTGTGTTTTAATTGCAGTGGGTATTATCATGTCCAGAAGACAGCAAGTCTTAGCTCTCCTCCTCACCTCTCGGCTTTCACAGTCCTTCCAGCCCCTCTTTACAATGCTCCTAGACCTCAGACTAAGTGATGCGACCCCCCAGAGCACATGCTGAAAAGGACACCTGGCTATTTCGTTGTCTCCAGATCCATAACATCAATCTAATTATGAGAAGACACCAGAGAAATCCAAACTGAAGAACGTTATGATTTGAATGTAAAACCCCTTTCATGATCTGAACTTTATTCTTCAGCCAGTAGCTCTTTGTAGCTCTTGGCTGGCAGGGTCTGACTGGGAGAAGTAGGTCACTAGGGTGGGCTTCGAAGGTTACAGCCAGCCCCTGATTCTGGTCCAGCCTCTCCACTTCCTGTTCCACCCTGCACTTCATGTTCCAGCCACCACAAATGGAACCACTGCCGCTGGCATGCCTTGGGCACTGTGATGGGCTGTAGCCTCTGAAGCAGGGAGCCACAATAAACACGAGATCTGCTGGGGATTTCATTAACGTGATGAGAAAAGTGACTAACAAAAGGAGCATTCCACAGAGCACGTGACTAGAACTCACGTAAAGTGTCAAAGTCATAATAGATAAGGAAAAACAGAGGAAATGTCACAGATCAGTTGAAGGCACATAGCAACTAAATGCAATGGTGGATCCTGGACTTAGAACCAAAACGGAACAGGGACATTAACAGAAAAATTGGTAAAAAAAAAAATCCAAATATTGTCTATAGCTTGGTGAATATTCTGTCAATATCAATTTTCTAGCTTAATTAACCACTCATGCAAAATGTCAGCATTAGGAATGTGGGGGAAAGGACAAATGAAATCTGCCCTATTCATCCACCTCCTTAGGTCTAGAATTAACTCAAACTAAAAAATTCTAACAGCTGGCCGGGTGTGGTGGCGCACACCTTTAATCCTAGCACTTGGGAGGCACAGGCAGGTGGATCTCTGTGAGTTCAAGGCCTGCCTTGTCTACATAGTGAGCTCCAGGCCAGCTGGGATAAAGGGAGACCCTGTCTCTAAAAGACCAAAAAAAAAAAAAAAAAAAAAAATTCTAACAGCTATGCCATGAACGTTCTATTTCCAAATACATAAAAAGGGGAAGCCTGCCCCAGAAAACAACATCCAAACACAGACAGGAACCAAAGAAAGAAAGCATCTCCATTCCCAACTCGAATGTGCTATTTCTTTCCCAATACAAAAACTAATTTTAATTAAAATATTTTACATTACTATTCCATTTTTGTTTTCATTTTGGACAGTTTCCTACTAATACAGATCCTATTCCCCCACCATCTTCTTTTAAGCCCCTCCTACTACTCGTGACTCCCTCTTCATGGCCACCAGAGCCCCACCTGCTCCTGAGTCCCACTTCTTCATATGTGTGTACAAGTCCTATGTAGATGGCCACAGCCTCTGTGTGTTCTAATTGCAGTGGGCACTGTCATGTCCAGAAGACAGAGAGTCCTAGCACTCCTCCTCACCCTCGGCCGGCTTTCAGTCCTTCCACCCCCTCATTACAACGTTCCTGGGCCTCGGACTAAGTGATACAGACGTTGGGTTGAGAGTTGAGCACTCTAGTTAGCAGCACGAAGAAGCATGCAAACAATGACCTTAAATGTCTGACCCTGTAAGAAAAGGACACGGAATACTCCTCACTGCTGTCCACCCACCTTCTTCCTCATTCTTCTTTTGGTGTTTTGCATGAGGTTAGCTCTTCCAGTTAGACAAAAACAAATGAATTTAGACACATATTAATTAGAAGTCATGTGCTATAGTCAGATTATTTTAGCACAATGCTTGATGACAAGAGAATAAATTCTAAGGACCATCTAATCCAGTGCTTCTCAGCCCCACTAGACTCAATGCTCCTTTTTGTAACAAATATGAGTCATGGTCATATTTGATCCTGCTATTGAAATCCAAAGATGATAAAACAACTGGCACATGATTTCAAATATGTAAATGTAAGCCCATACTATTTACAATTAAAAGGAAATTTGCAATGAACTAATTTTGAATAAAATAGCATGCATTCTGAAGTGAAGATGTTTGAGTACAGTTATACTAACACGCAAGAGTCAGACACCAAAGGCCTGCATAAGTTACCCAGACTGTCATGGTAACAAATGGAAACTGACACAAGAGCATTAGCAACTCAAATTCCACAAGGAGCAAGCTGTTGGAATATCACTTCCTGCATGGTGAGCAACTCTTTGAAAGTCCCAAAGGATTTCCCAAGGTATGCCTGTTAATTCCTCTAAAATGTAACACCTGTTAAATTTTATGCCTGCATTCTTTAACATAATACACAGAATAATTTGTTGTATGGGTGAAAGGAGTTAAGACTCCTGGCTCAGAAAATTGTAAACAAGTTTTATCTCCATGCAAGAGTCTTCAGGGAATTGTTCAAAAGTCATACTGGAGGAACATTATTTTTACTCATTTTAATTTGGGTATTTCTAATTTCCACCTTATAAATGTGAATTGGGTCTTTTTTAGTAATCTTGACAACCACAAACATTCTTAGAATATTTCCAACATGTACCCAGGACATCAAACCACACATACAGGCCAGCCTGCATTTTACAGAAAATGCCAGACTATGTTTGACAGAAAAGGAAGCTGGGCCCAGAGCCCTTGTACGCTGGCTGCTCACAAAGCTGGCTGAAGGATCAAAGGGATTCAGAAAAGTTTCTTCCTTCTGTGCAGACCGAATCTCCTCCTTCAGGCCTTGCTGTTCAAATGTAAATTAGTTTTCCTATGCCCCATCAACACTAAAAAAAAAAAATAACAAAACTGCTGCCACTTTTAAAACCCTCATCTTCTCCCATGAAGTCCATTAGCTAAAAGCCAAAACCATTCTTCCCAGCACTCCCTGTGAATCAGTTTGAGGACCCACCCTCCCATTTAAACCCACTTATATGTTAGACCAAATCAGGGATGCTAAGATACTCAGTCTCCCCTAAAACCAGGAAGGACCAGGATTATTTTAAACCAAGTATCTCTCAGCAGTGGTGAATGGCCTTTCTTCTAGAGAAAAGCAGGTCAAGATCTCCCAGGGGGCTGGAGGTTGGGACCTCTCTCTGGGTCTTGTGGTTTCTCTCTTTCATTCAGCACAATGCAGTGCTAAATGAGACAAAAAGTGCAAGAGAAGAGGGTACAGGAGGTGTGACGGCTTCCTCACAGCTGACCATAGTGCAAAATGAAACTGTAGTTCAGACACACGCAGACACAGTTAGCACCCAACAGTGCAGGCAATATTGAGACACATTGCCTTTCTGATAAGACCATAATGTTCCTTCTGCTGTTTGGGGTTTTGCTTGGGTGGTTTGTTTTGCATGATTTTTGTTTTGTTTTATGTTTCCTTACTTGTTTTTGCTGTGTTGGGAACTAAACCCATGTTTTTCTGTGTGAAGCAAATGCTCCAACACTGAGTTACATCACCAGACAATACAATATTTTTGATACAGTATTGGATAATTAGCTCTCCAACTAACTCATACTGATGGAAATGTTTACCAAAGAACATACTTTACATATAGTTTACTATTGCAGAAGATAAACCCATTGTGTGTTGCAGTTTCTCTGTTTTTTTAGTACTAAATCACAGCTTTTTGTACCATAATAAATGCTTTTCAAGATGTGTTCTTGAAATAATATTATTATTTTCATTGACAAAATTCCTAAACAACCTGTCAAAATGACAAAAGCTTTTATCTTCAATGATTCAGTGGACATTCTCAGAAGTTAGACACAAATCTGGTCCTATATAAAGGATAATTAAAATGATCTAATTTAAGTTTCAAGAAGTAATTTCTGAAATAGCATTTCATTGCATAAAATGTAATATGTTCTTCAGAGAAATATCTTTGCTATATTTAAAGCCCATCAACATTATAACTCATTAAAGGACTCTTGTTAGACAGTTCTTAACAAAAAGTCAATTGTAAATTTTAGGAAGGATTAGAATTCAGTGAAAAAAATCAAAAGGCATTTTGTTCTTCAAAGATTAAGTGCTTCAGAGGTATTAGAGAATAAGAAATTGGATGATTAATTCCATTTATATACAGTCCACATAAAATATAGCATATGGACTTTTGAACTAAATAAAAAAAGTAACAGATTATTACTTTAGAGCCAGAAAACATACTTTTGTATTTATTGATCTCCAAACCAGGATAAGGTGCTTTTACTTTTTTATTTCTTTCATGTGCTTCTACTGATATTGTTGCTACACTACACAACACATATTCAGAAGCAAGCCGAGTGTGAGACCAGCACACCTCTAGCTTGAAAACACAGACTTATCCAACCAGTTTCCTACATGGAAATATCACCTAAGACTTCAAGAAAGTGACAATTCTGTTTGAGAGAGATATGCTAGGCATTACTAACGGTAAGGTCTGCAGTATAGAATTATTCCCCTACTAAAACTTGAGAACTAAAATGATAATGAATGAAAATATACCCCGAGTTAACATCTATCCTAGAGGCCCTTAATTGTCAATTGGACACAACCTCCATTGAGACTGAAGAATTCCTCACACAGGTGGGGCTGTGGATCTGTGATGGTTCATAGATGTAGGAGGGTCCAGCCCACTGTGGGCAGCACCATTCCTCAGGCAGGTGTTTGTGAAAAAGCAGGAGTTAGTGAGTGAACCAGCAAGCAGCATCCTCCATGGGTTCCGCTTGGATTTCCTGCCCAATTTCCTGTCTTACCTTCCCTTGGTGATGGATTATGACTTTGAAATATAAGCCAAATAAACTCTCTGCAAGTAGCTTTAGGTCAGAGTGTTCAGTCACAGCAACAGAACGACCTCAGGGCAGTAGCCTAACTTCTTTTTCATTGGGTGATTTCTTCTAACTCCTAGTCCTCTCTACCTGCAGTTCCAGCAGATGCATGCAAACCTGTCCTAGTTTTGGTGAGAGTGTGGGTATTCCCCTGCATCCCTGCCTAGATCTACAATGCAGTAACTCCCCAGTTCACCAGCTAGGAGTCACTTTATAGTTTGTGCACACAAATTGCTCTCTTCCTACAGGGGCCAGAAAGCAAATAACAGTCATGGCCACATAAGGTTCTGATACTGTGGAGGAGACCCTTGCTTTCTCGGAGGAATTATTTATTTACTGTGTAGCTTATGGGAGAAAAGGGAATAAAACTGGCACCAGAAACAACTCTAAAAAAGTCAGAGCTTTAAGACGTTTTTATTCATTGCGCCTTAAAATGATTATGTAAATCTATCTGAATTCCCACCCTGATCATCTGAGATCAATATTCATGTCAATTAGCATGAATACATACAGTGCCCCTGCTACAACTCTTTAACCAATTGAAGGAAGTCCCAGGAACAGCTTGGATCCCAACTTTTGGCCTGTCCCAGTGCTCTGAATGAGTGCCCACCTCTGTCTACTGAAAGAATTCTGCTGCTCCAATGTGCTTGCCTGGTATGTTTTTCTACCTTTGATGAAGTCCATGAGGCATCATAACATGATTCTGTGGCTCAAAGATTGATCTCTTAGCTATTACTTCACTCTTTAAAGTATTATTTGGCAGGGTTCATTATGTACCATGCTTGAAGATATTCTGATAATGAAATACACCCTCTTGTAAAATATCGGTACTGGGAAGTCCACTAATTTATTAATTAGCCATGCCTACAAAATTATGCTGAGGTACATGTACATACAAACCATGAAATCCTAAATTCAGCTGATTAGTAAACTATTCTTTAAAAGCAAGAAGAAAAAAAGAGCAATTTCCACAATGCAGCATTTAGAACAGAAAGCACAATTTTGCCTAACTAGAAAGTGAATATCCTTTGTAATCCTGAAGACATATTATTGTTATTGATAATTTAAAACTAAAATTTTAAAGTACAGGACTGAGCATGTGGCTCCTTTGATAAAGTTTTTGCCTAGCCTGTACTAAGCCCTGGTTCCACTAAGTACCACATAAGCCAGTCATGGTGGTGCAGGCCTCTGATCTCAGTACTTGGGGACAGGAGCAGGAGGGTCATAAGTTGTACATCATCTTCAGCTATATAAGTTCAAGGCCAGCTTGCACTGCATGAGACTTTGTCTCTCAAAAATAATAAATAAATAAATAAATAATAAACAAATAAACCTAATAAAGTCCAACACGTATTCCAGAAAGCAATTTTTCAAAGCACCTTGTTACATTGCATTGTGCTGTTAAGAGGATTTGTAAACCCAGCTCTTAAGTTGTGGTAGCAGTGTAAAATCAGAAATAAAGCTTAAAAAATGGCCTGGGAACAGGATGGAAAAGCAAAGAAAACAGACTGTTTTTCATCCACTTAATTCAGTGTCTGCAACTTGATTACCAAGTCAAAGTTAATACAGCATTTCCCTAGAATCTCATTAGCCTGGAGCTCATTTGGTTAAATATGAAATTTCTTATTGTTGCTATAAAAAATGGATCATTGAATAACAGAAATGCCACTCTGTATTCAGATAAAAAGGGCAACCTTTATTTATAAAAATGAAATAAAGGTAAAAGGAAGAGATCCCAATCTAGTGTATGTTTTGTTTTTTATTGTTTTGTGTGTGTATGTGTGTGTGTGGTGTGTCTGTATGTGTGTGTATGTGCCTGTGTGAGTGGTGTGTATGTGTGTGTGTGCGGTATGCATGTGTGTGCAAGTGGTGTGTGTGCATGTGGTGTGTGTATGTATGTGTAAGTGGTGTGTGTGCATGTGGTGTGTGTGTGTGCAAGTGGTGTGTATGTGCATGTGTATGTGTGTGTGCGCGCGCACGCCTGTGGTGTGTGTATGTATGTGTGCATGTGGTGTGTGCGTATGTGTGTATGTGTGTGCGTGTGGTGTGTATGTGTGTGTATGTGTGTGTGTGTGTGTGTGCATGAACCATGAACAGTTTACCATACACCTATGAGGTCCACTGATCATCAGTGAGAAAGCTGCTTATGCCATTGTCCTCTGGCATTTGTTTGCTTAGCTGAGAACCTAAGGTAAAGCATCAGCTCATCTCCACCCTCAGACCTGAAGTTTGCATATTTGTTTTGAAACTTCCCAATTCAGACCCTCACTTTTCATCTCTTTGGTTCACTAAACAAATTCTCAGCATTCTCTCATTCCTTTTTGAAGTGTTGAAGACTATGCAGAGAAGATTACTTTATCCACTAACTGCTCTCAGCAATTTCCTATAAAAAGTGCCTGAAAAATTGTTTCATAGATTATTAGGAAACTCAGGACTCAAAGTAACTTTAAAGGTTACTTAAAACAGCTGCTTTATTAATACTCAAATATGCTACCTTAACACACCCAAAATACCATTAGCTTTTGGGTCTAATACAATATTTAGTTATTCCAACTACTGAGACAAAATCTAATTTCCAAGGATTCTACGTTTTTATTGTTTTTAATTCTCATTTTTTATTGATGCTTTGTGTATTTCATACATCATTTTCCAAATCAGTTCAGGCATATTTCCCTTTCCCTTCCCCCCACCCCACCCCACCCCATCCCAGATCATGCATTCTGCCATAACTGTCCTGCATCTTTCTCTCAGTTTTTTTTCATTTTTTAACATTAAGTAATAATTTATGAGTACAAGCATCCTTCATGTAAAACCAATTTGCAAGCAGTTGTGCAAAGGTTTTAATATGAGAGACTTTCTTACCTCCCCCCCAAAGAACAAGGAGAAATATGATGATGAGGAGGATTCTACATTTTTAAAGCCTACCTCACTCCCAGAGAAAGGCAATGAATTTGTTCTTTTTATCAGGCCTTCAAATATTTGAAGATAGAAATCTTATTTATATTTATTTTTTCACCATCTTGCCAAATATGTTCAGTTCCTTCCATTTTCCTTATGATTGTAAGTGCCTTTATCTCAACATTTGCCACTTTAGGAACTAAGTGGGAATTGTGGTCCACACTACAGCCAATGGGTAGTAAGTAACTCGTATGTAAGGCAGTCCTAAGCCAAATACTTGGAAGAGAATTAATAGTGTAAACCTGTAACAACTAACACCATCACCAATTCCAGAATGGCAGGAACATGATTAATAACAAGAATCAGAGCATAGATCATGGTCAGGTAAACACAGAGCAAGCTAGAGACAGACATATAGGAGGGCATCCCGGCATGCAGGACAGTGGAATGCTGGACAATGCTGGTGGTTCATCTTTATCAAGTAAGTTCTCTGAGTTTGTCAGTGGCAGCTCAAAAGCTGTGCCTGAAGAAAGAGAGACACATCCACCTCCCAAGGCTCCTACAATATTCTCAAGATCTTCTTTACTACCAGTGGCCCAAGCCTCAGAGTTGACAGAATGTATTTTAATTGAGTGGATTGCAGTGAGCAATGTAATGTGCTAGTGGAATTCTGAATCTTATTATGATTTATCTTCTTTGATAACATAAAGTTGTAAAACTTTAAAGAAAATAAAAGCTTAAAACAAAAATGCACTAGAATGTGATCACGGAGAGAAAAATTATTTGTATCACAGACTGTACTTCAGGAGTCTCATTTGTAATAGCACAAGCTAGAAACAATCCAGCTGCAAACAGGAAATGAATAAAGAAATTGTGAAATAACTATACACTATATGATCTCGTACCATTCATCCAAAAAAGGCAATCAGCTATGAACATATAAAAAGCATAGTTGAATCCCCAAAATACTATGCATAGCAGAGAATATACAAATAATGCATCCTATATTATTAAAATTATGTGAAATTCCAGAAAAGTCTATTCCAATCTATAGTGGCAACGAGTATATCAGAAGTTGCCCATGATCAGAAATGGGAGGTAGATTAAATTCATGGGATATAAAGGAGCATTTTTGAAGTGACGAAAATGTTAGTTATGATGGGGGTTTTATGAGAGTTGTCAAAATTCACTGTATGCTTAAAAAGATAAAATATACATTGACTTTTTAAAACTTTTTTAAATTTTATCTATTTTTGTATGTGTATGAATGTACTGTCTGCATGCAGGTTTGTGCACCCGTGTCGTGCAATGCTGAGGAGGTCAGAAGAGGGTCTCAGATTCCCCTGGAACTGGAGTTCTCCTGGAATTGGAGTTACAAACGGTTCTCAGCTGCCATGTGGGTGCTGGGAATCGAATCCGGGTCCTCTGCAAGAGCAGTCGGTGCTCTTAACCGCTAGGCTATCTCTCCAGCCCCTACATTGACTTTTTAAAAAGATAAGAGATTAGAAAGCATCAATAAAGTTGATTTTTAAAATTTGGAAGACGCAGAAAACCAGTTAGTCCCTTAAAGCCATATTAAGCGGATAAAAAGCTCAGTGGAGACAATTCTCTTATTAACTTATACTGAAGTTTTTTGGATGCCGTGGACCCAATCATTCTCCAAAATGAGTAAAGGTGTATCTTTCTTTGCCTCAAATCTAGTAAAAAGGTGTCAACAGGACAACTTAGAAAATCTAATGACTGCGGTTTCAGAGTGAGAATGAAGCTGAATTATCTGACTCACACTTGAGAAGTGTAAGGACAGAAAGTAGCCAGAACTTTGATGGCAGAGCAAAGGTGAGGTAGCAGTTTGGTGATTATTCTTGGTGATTATTCTGCCTTGCTAGAATGCATCAGAGCAAAGGATTTAGAGGGCTTTCTGGGAGCTGGGCACAGACAGCAGGACACTGGAGTCCTTTCAGGTCCCCTCTAAGACAGTAGGCTGGAAAGATGAAAGTCCCTCTGCAGAGTAACTAGATGGGGAGGGCTGACGCTCAGGGATGAAGCAACAGCGGCGTGATGCAAGGGGCATCAGAGGGCATCTTCTCTCCTCAGGGCAACTCCGAGCAAGAGGACCCCAGAGGCTGGGCGTTCTCTACCCAACCCACAAGTCCATCTTGCAGTAGGGAACCACATTTAGACCTTGTCCACACTGGCAAAGGATGAGGGAAGTTTTTACAATACCAGTGAAGAACTTTCATGCCCTCTCTTACATCCTCACTCTACCCTTCACCAGGCTCTAGTCTCAAAGAAGTCAGAAATCATGGTTAGTGGGCAGGAAGAGAAGAATCAGCACACAAGCATGAAAAGGGAGAAGCAGCTGTCAGTAGATTCCCCTCCTAACTGTGCACATCCAGCTCACAGACACAGAGATGGAAATTTTCACTTAAAATCAAGATCACCGTACCTTTCCAGCTACAGGGAAAGAAATATAGTGAATGAGTCCAAGAGTAAACTGCCTTCTGATTCTACCCTATGATCTGTGCCTGTTTAAAAGCAGAGTAACACTGAGTGAGCACTACTATGCATTATGGGTGAGCTATCTGGGAGGTGGTGACTGCACTAGACAGAACCACTTCACAGGGGCCAAGCACAGACACTCAGCTCTAAACACACCATCTCCGTGATGGCCAAGTCTCATCAATCAACTACACCAGACCACATGGTGCAGATTTCACCAGCTCCTCGGTCTCCAGAATTATATCCCATATTGGTTTTAATCTTTCCTCCACTGTGAGAAGGTTTAAATTCTAGCTGTGGGTCTCCTTCTTGAATAAATGCCCTGATAAATTAATATGACTATTTTTACTTTCTTCATTTTATTTTATTTTTTATTTAGGGGTGCGTGTGTGTGTGTGTGTGTGTGTGTGTGTGTGTGTGTACTCGCGCGCGCGCGCGCGTGTGTGTTCATGTTTGTGCCAGCGTCTGGCAGTTGGTCAGTCCTTACCTTCTGCCCTTTTCCAACAGACAGGGTTTCTCTGGTTCGTCTTTGGGTGTGTCATGCTAGCTGGTCCTAGGGCTTCTGCAGATCTTCCTGTCTCTGACTCCCATCTTGCTTTTACAGGATTCTAAGGATCTGAACTCAGGTCATCAGGCTTTCCCAGCAAGCACTTCACCTCCTGAGACATGTCCACATCCAAAAGTCACAAAACTTTTGTTTTGTGTCTTCTACATAAAATAATCGTTCAGGAACTAATTACTGAACAAAGATATGTGCAAATCGATCCAATCAAATATGCCAAACACTTGAGCTATGATTCAGCTATTTTTCTAGTTATTGTGATTTTTATTCAGTTGTATTTAGTTTTCTTTTATGCTGCCAAATCCAAATGGTGTCATATTTGCCATTCAATAAGCCACTCATTAGAAATGTCATTTGTATTTGTTTAAAAAAATTTAGACCTATTATTTTCCTAGCCAAAAAGAAATACACAGCGATAGTCAGCAATGTTGATTTATCTGCTTAACCATTTACGGAATTCCTGCTTTACACCGATATGTTAGAGTTCAGTTCTATTTACTCAACACACTAGGGCTTAAACCAAAAGTGAAACTTCAATTCAAACTTCTAAAAAGCTCTTGAATGAAAACAGTCTTAGGTCCTGGCTTATAAACAACCAGGGCTCAGTTTCTCTCTTTACAAGCTCTGCTTCCCCTGACTTAGTTCCATTGTTGGACACTTCTGTCCTCCCTCATGTGCTGCGATGACTGCTCTCAAGTTCTCAATTTAGAGGCAGGCAAAGAAAAAAAAAATGTGTCCTTGGTAAAAATTTCTAATCATTTAATTTAATGCTGGTGGATAAAGGGTTAACAGAAACATTCTTCTGGCCTTTGATCAACTGAGCATGTTCCCCTGTCTGCCCTAATCAGGGTCAGAGGTAGGTTCAGGATTAGGGTCTGTCAGCTATCTGTCAGGGTCAACTATATTGCCAGACAACATTGCTAACAATGAAAATGACCCTGAGCTGGTAAATTACCCAAGGACATGAAGGAACTATAAATCTAGCATACTAAACAATGTGTAGGCTACCACTTTTTGGGCTTCCCTGAGTTCAGTTATACTTCTCACATTCTTGAAGAGGCTCTTAAAGATAAGCCAGTATATGTACTACAAAATAGATTAGTTCTTTTGATGCATGACTTCCTCACTTGGGAAGTGTTCATCTTCCCTCCATGTCCCCCACTCCTTTTTCAGTTCACTATTTTTCTTTGAGTGCATTATTTTTAGTTCCCCTGGAAGCAATATTGTGATCTCATCCTCTTGCACATGGGCTATATTGTTATGCCATTGTCATGTAGAATTCTTACAAAGAAATGTCTCAAGTCACTGTATACTGACAACCCGTGTTCCCTCTCCTACAGCCTCTGAGCACACTGGTATCAGGGGTGACACACGGAAGAGAGTCTAAATATCTAGTTCAGCTGTGAAGGCCACCTTCTAGGGGAGTTCAGTGTCCGTCTTTCAACCAATAAATTGCAATCTGAAAATATAAAGGAATGTTGAGCTACTTCAACTTAAAGTGCAGGAGCTAGGGGCTGGAGAGATGGCCTAGCAGTTAAGAGCGCCGACTGCTCTTTCAGAGGACCCGGGTTCGATCCCCAGCACCCACATGGCGGCCGAGAACCGTCTGAAACTCCAGTTCCAGGAGAACTCCAGCTCCAGGGGAATCCAAGACCCTCTTCTGAACTCCGCGGCATTGCACGACACGGGTGCACAAACTTGCATGCAGACAGTACATTCATACACATACAGAAATAAATAATAATAAAAAAAAATTAAAAAAAAAATAAAGTGCAGGAGCTAAACATGGAGCAAGAGTGGTTCTCCTAAAGCCCAATTGGATTTCTTACCAAAAGGAAGAATTAAAAGTCCAGAACCTAAAACATCGAATCTTTTCTAGGCCACTAATTCCTTCCCAAATACACATCCAAGAAGGCAGGAATTCAAATTTTGGCTCAATTAAATAACAAATAATTATATACTGATAAATTTGAGTATACATATGAATAATCAGTTGCACATAATAAAATTCCAAAAACAAGGCTATGGAGATGACTCAGTCAGTTAAGTAATTGTTGCATAAGCAAGAGAATCTGAGTTCAGATCCTAACACTTACCTAAAATCTATACATTTTACAAGCCTGTAATCCCAACACTGAGGAGGAAGAGACAGGGGCATCCGTAGGGGTTGTTGGCCAGCCAGTCTACCCAAGTGGAAAGTTCTAGATACAATGGGAGACCCTGTCTCAAAAATGAGATGGAGAGTAATTGAGAAGACATCTGACATTGACCTCTGGTATCCAGAAGTGCACACACACACACACACACACACACACACACACACACAAATATAATAGACACACAATTTCAAATTTTTAATTTAATTAAAGTTAATTTTAAGTCAATTTCAAATTTTAAAAGCATCAGTAGTGACAGTAGCTCTTTAGGAATGATAGCCTAAGAGTCACAGAGCAATGAATGGCTCAGTAGTTAAGAGCACCAGCTACTCTACCTGGGTTCAGTGTCCAGCACACATATGGTGGCTAACAATCATCCATAAGTTAAGTTCAGGGGATATTATGCCATCTTCTGACCTTCACAAGCATTACACAACATCACTGCACTTATACACAGGCAAAACACATATACACATAAAATATATAAGTTCCCGAATGGCATTGTCCCCAACCCCTTACCCTGGGATCACCTGAAGCCCTTCCCACTGCTCTAGGGATAGACACTTCTGCCCATGGGCTTGGATCCCAACATTTCCAGCCAGCCTGAGAGTACCTGAGTCCAGCCTCCAAGTGGTAATGAGCTTCCCAAATTGTTCCCTGTCCATCTCCTGGTCTTGAGATCATCTCAAGATCATCCCACTACTGCATAGCTAGACCTCCCTGCATTCTAGTAGGGGCCCAGACCTTGCAGATTATGAAAAATAAAAAAATAAAGGAATGAAATATGCAGGAAGTATGGGACACCATGAAAAGACCAAACTTATGCATCATAGGCATAGAGGAAGAAGAGTCTCAGGATAATGTTATTGACCAGATCTTCAATAGGATTGTAGAAGAAAATTTCCTGAAGTTAAGGAAAGACACACCCATACAAACACAAGCAGCACACAGAGCATCAAATAGACAGAACCAGAAAAGAAATTCCCCATGCCATATCATCATAAAAACACTAAGTGTTCAGAACAAAGACAGAATACTGAAAACTGCAAAAGAACAATAAGTCACATACAAAGGAAAACCCATCGGAATTACAGCTGCCTTTTCAATGCAAACTATGAAAGTCAGAAGAGCCTATACCCAGTCCTAAATGACCATAGATGTCAACCCAGAATACTTTACCCAGAAAAAAATGTTTATTATAGTTGAAGGAGAAAGAAAAATCTTCCATGACATGAATAGACTAAAAACTGCATGTCCAGAAAACTAGGCCTTCAGAAAATACTTGAAGCAATACAAAGAGCAGAAGAGGGGGATTACTGTCCCCAAGTGGCAACAGAAAGAAGTGAAATGAAGGTATAATTGTGGAAACACAAAGTTAGAGCAAGAATGCAAACAGAAATTAAAATGATGGAAATCAATATACATCTCTCAATAATAATATTAAATATCAATGGACTGAACTCCCTAATCGAAAGACACAGGCTAAAGGTTTAAGACACAAGATCCATTTTTTCTGTTGAAGGCAAGAAACCCATCTCACCTTCTAGGATAGGCACTATCTTAAGGTGAAAGTGTGGAAAAAATATTCCAAGAAAATGGCACTAAGAAGCAAGTAGGAGTTGCTATTGTAATATCAGACAAAATAGATTTCAAACTAAAACTAATCAGAAGAGATAGAGAGGGTCACTTCATTATTATCAAAGGAACAATTATCCAAGAATATATTGTTATCATGAATATATACATACCAAACTCTGTTGTACCAAACATCATAAACACAATACTACAGGACTCTAAGACAAAGATTAATCACAACACATTTTTAGTACGGGACTTCCATACCACACTGTCTCCATTAGACATGTCAACTGGACAAAGAATAAACAGAGAGACATCTGAATTAAACAATAGCATACATCAAATGGTCCTAACAGACTTCTAGTGAATATTCCACCCAAGCACCAAAGAATACACTTTCTATTCAGCTCCCCATAGAACATTCTCCAAAATCAACCACATACTGGGGCACAAAACCAATCTCAGTGAATACAAGAAAACTGAAGTACTTCCATACATTATATCACACCACAATGCAATAAAGTTTAAAATCAACACCAGAAGAAGCCCTAGTAACTACATGAACTCATGGAGATTAAATAACACATTTCTCAAAGGAGAAATTTAAGGAAAAGTATTCCTGGAACTAAGCAAAAAGGACAATACATCACAGCAAAACCTCTGAGACACTTAAAAAAGCAGTCCTAAGAGGGAAATTTATAGCTCTAAGTGCTTATATTTAAAAAAATCAGAAACAGCACAAATAAATGACTTAATTGCATCTCAAGACACTTGAAAGACCACAACAAATGAAAACCAAACCTAGCAGACAAGAAGAAATAACAAAAACCAGAGCAGAGATCAATGAAATAGAAACAAAGAAAACAATACAAAGAAACAATGAGTCCAAGAGCTGGTTCTTTGAAAAGATAAACAAGATAGAAAACCCTTGGCCCACAACCAAAAGGAAGAACAACTCCAAATCAACAAAATTGGAGACTAAAGAGGAAACATCACAACAGACAACAAAAAGATCCAGAATATTATAAGAATATTATAAGGGATATTTTGCAGATGGTATGATATTATACCTAAGACATGTCAAAATTTCCACCAGAAAATTCCTGGAAATGATTAACACTTTCACTAAAGTGGCAGATCACAAAATTAATCTACAAAAATCAGTTGCCTTCTATATACCAATAACAAACAACTGAACAACGAGTACATGAAACCCCTCCATTCAAAATAGCCTGAAAAAAATTTCATAATAAACCTGAAAAAAGACATTAAAAACCCCTACAATAAAAATTTTAAGTCTTTAAAGAAAAAGATTGAGGAAGATACTAGAAAATGGAAGGAACTCCTCCAATGCTCATGGTTTGGAATAATTAATGTAGTGAAAATGACCATCCTATCAAAAGTAATATCTAGACTATTACAGAGTACCACAGCTAGTCACACACAAACTTTGTGAATTGCCCAGGCCTAAGAGGCATATCTACAATGCAACCTCTATATCTAAGACTCACATAACATAGAACAGGGACGAAGAGGACACTAATCTCTTAACTCTCGTTAAGGAAGTTCCCTCATTCAACAGCGGGCCAGGAATGCAAAGGGTCATAAATGGCCAAATAGTGGAGATTAGGAGTCTTCAGAGTGTGAGTCCATGGACAGGTCTCCTATATTAAGCTTCACTCACTCAGGGCTCAGGAACCATTCAGGAAGAGGGAGCAGAAAGATTGTAAGAGCCAGGCAGGTGATGCAAGACCATATGGAAACAGAATCCTTCAAGCTCCTGGGACCCTGCTCCTATGAACCTATAGTAATGGTCTCAGCATGCACAAGACCCATGCAAACTCAGCCAGACAAAAATGCATGCAGCATGGAACTAGGAAAATGGGCCACAGAACCCAATCTTAGCTGTGAAATATTGGCAGCTGACTACTGTTGAGTGAGGAAGAGCTGGTCTTCTTAAATTGAGGGACTCTGGATAGGCTGACTAGTGCTCAGTGGATGAACTTCTACTGAGGACCAGCTGGGGAAATTAATTTGGCATAATAGGCCTTAACACAAATGACAGAATGTAAGAATTCCAGTGGGGAACTGTGGGAGCATGCTAATGGAGAAGAGGGTTAAAAAACAATTAAGACTGATTGAATACACTGATGAAATACACAAAAATTCAATAAAAAAAATTATGGAGAAAAAAGTTCTAACATCTCAACAGACCACACACGAGGGACCAAGCTTCTAGTACATGAGCTTTGGGGGTACTAAGCACACTCAAAGCACATCTGTGGGAATGAACTTTGTGTGTGGCTTGAAGTGAGAACTTGTAAGACCTGTCCCTGGAGATCTCCAGTTATCTGATATCTCTGTAGGCTTCCAGAGTTATCCGAAGCAGGAAGATTCAGGATATTACAATGATTCTTGCTTCGCCCTATCTCTGGAAAGTTCCAGGCCCCTTCCCTTGAGGCATTGAGCAAAATGTCACACCTCTAGTTACCTGTTGCACAAACTGGAGCTTTGCAGTCCCCCCGATTAGAACCAAGTTGGCTCACTCCTCCCTTCTGCTTGCTCCCCACTTCCTTGCCCAGAGCACAGTAGACTTAAATATACAGACCTCACTGACAGAAAATAAATGGAGTTCCTATCCTCCCTGGCTCTCCACGCATGTGTGTGAGTTCGTTCCACTCTACGGGTGATCTCCAGCGGTTTTCCCTTCCCCCTTCTTGCAGGAGCAAAGCCTAGAGACTGCTGGCCTGCAGGCAGGAGGCAAGTCCTGGAGCTGAGCCAAGAAGGGAAGGATAGCGTGTGGAAGGTGGTCACACGTGACTCAAAGACACTGACCCAACACACATCGACCACACAGTCACATAAATGTGCACATGCACAGAAGAAATTTTATTTGTGTAAATAAATTTCATTTGTGTGAATACTTTTTTTTGGTGATTTTGAGACAGGGTCGTCCTGTAGCCCCAGATGTCCTGGAACTTACTCTGTAGACCAGGCTGGCCTTGAACTCACAGAGACCTGCTTGCCTCTGTCTCCCGAGTGCTGGGATTAAAAGCGTGCACCACCATGACCGGCTGTGTGAATAACTTTAAATAAATAAATAAATATTTTAAAAGAACAATGTATAATAGTACTTTGACCCACTTATTAAGAGTCTCATCAAATGATTTAACTAACAGTTAACAAACTCTTTGATGTCTTTATTAAAAATCTTCTGGCATCTTTATTAAAAATATTTGGGGGGGGAGATTTGAAACATGGTCATACTCTAGCCAGAGCTGGACTGAAATTCATTATGTAGACCAGACTGGTCTTGATTACACAGAGATTCACCTGCCCCTGCCTCCCAAGTGCTGGTGTTAAAGGAATGCACCACCATACCTGGCTTAAAATTTTGATTACTTTTTTTCTCAATAAATTGTTTAAAGTGAACAATTAGCAAGATTAATTTCTCTACAAGAAGCATTTAAAAGCTGGTATGGTGGTGTGTGCCTTTAATCCCAGCACTTGGGAGGCAGAGGTAGGTGGATCTCTGTAAGTTCAAGGCCAGCCTGGTCTACACATCGAGTTCCAGGCCAGCTGGGGCTACGGGGAGACCTTGTCTCAAAACACCAAAAAAAAAAAAAAAGCAGTTGAAAGTATAAATTCTAGGGGCTAGAGAGTTGGCTCAGCTGTTAAGAGCATTGGCTGTTCTTGCAGAAGACCCAGATTCAGAACCCAGCACCCACATGGCGGCTAACTACCATCCTTAACTCCAGTTCCAAGGAATCTGATGCCCTCTTTTGGCATGCCTGCATGTAGTACACTTACATCCATACAGGCAAAATACTGACCTACATAAAATAAAAATAAATACAGCCAGGTATGCCTTTAATTCCTGCATTGAAGGCAGAGACAGGTAAATCTCTGTGAGATCCAAGCCAACCTGATCTACATAGTGAGTTCCAGGCCAGCTGTGGCTACAAGGAGACCCCCATCTCATAAAACAAAGAAAATAATATTTTAAGTAAATAAATAAAAGTGCAGATTCTGAATGAAGAGAATTCCAGGTAGAAGCCTCCTGTCTCTAACTAGTTGTGGTCTTCCTAAAAATTTTTGCTAAATCTCTGTGTCTCATTTTCACCTGAGAATGCAGAAGGTGCCTAGCTCCTGGGGCTAGTGTGAGAAGTAGCATTCTAAAAATGTGAAAACCTGACTGCCAGATTCAGAAGCAGCAGCAAGAGGTGCCCAACATCAGAAGTGTCGTTGTTGTCATTAGAGGAGTTTGAAGTCTTGTCCACACATTCAGTGTCATCCTGACATTTTCCCGTTTCTCACATAATGAAATTTTGTGACTTTGTTTTGACAGAAAGCTTTATTTAATCAAATTTGAAGTCGTGATTAACAGAGCCAAAGATTTATAGAAATGTGCTTCTAAAGTAAGTCAATTACTTGTGCAAATATTCTCATGCTGTGAAATCTTGGGTTTCACAGGATCTCAGACATCTCCCTCTGTAAATATCAAAGATGTGACAGACCCACTTGGTAAATGCAGCCCAGTCACAGTAAGGAGACTATGTTACCCTGGATAGTGCCATGGCATTTTAAGAAACTGCTGTAGGGTTGATTGCATGTTAGTGTCCTTGAAGAGCTCCCAGCCCAGTGGCTGAAAAAAAGACCATAAATAAGTAAATACAGTGCAAGGTGCTAAGCATGGTGTGGAGAGCCCTGGTGCCTCTCCCCACAGCCCCTCAGCAGAGGGGGTTAAGCCTGGTATACCTTTCAGTCAGATTAAAGTCAGTCCATTCCACTCTGGTAGCTCTCCTATACTAGTCTGGAAGAACACATAATGGTAACATACAGATGCCCTTCAGCTCCTGAGACAGGCTCTGTGAGCATCACTGAGTTAATGTACAGTACATCACTGAGCTTTGGGAAATAAATTACTGTTCAAAAAAATCAAGAACTGTCACTAAAATGATCACCATCTCCTATAATCTGCTTTTATCTTGTTGAAAAGTGAGCATAAATATGTATTATCTGTATTGTTATTTCAAGAGCATAAAGACGGCAAATAACACCCCAATATATGAGTCCCCAAATGAAAACCTGCCTTATTCTGAGAGAGGGAAGGAAGAGAGAGAGAGAGAGAGAGAGAGAGAGAGAGAGAGAGAGAGAGAAAGAGAAAGAGAGAATTTTCTGGGTGCTAGAGTTTATACATAATAATTGCTTTTAAAGAATTCTATAAGGTCTTCTTGTTTTTAAAAAGGGAGGGAAACAGTTAATAGGGATATAAAGAACTTCAGAATTGGAAGCAAATTTAAATACTATCTAATCCACTCTATTTCAAGGGGTTTAAAGAGGTTAAGCAGCTCATCTAAGTTAATAAGGAAGCCAGGAATAGCAATCAAGACCAAACTCCTCCCACAGAGAATGGGGCACACCCATTATTTAAGGTCTGTCTTTATATTGGCACCATTGTACTTTCTAGGGCTGAGGGTCTTAGCATTTTAAATAGGCTTTTGCTTCCCAGGTTCAAATCTACCATTTTTAGCACTGCTTTTATGGAGAGAACACTTTATAATTTTTAAGGAAACTTACTAACAAATAAAACCTATGTAATACAGATAAGATCACTGTCTGCATTTACATAGAACCCAGGTTTAGTTCCCAATACCCAGATGGCAGCTAACTCCAGTTCCAAGGGATCTAATGACCTCTTTTTTTTTTTTTAATTTTTTTTTAAATTTTATTTATTTCTGTGTATGAATGTACTGTCTGCATGCAAGTCTGTGCACCCGTGTCGTGCAATGCCGCGGAGGTCAGAAGAGGGTGTCGGATTCCCCCAGAACTGGAGTTCTCCTGGAATTGGAGTTTCAGACGGTTCTTGGCCGCCATGTGGGTGCTGGGGATCGAACCCGGGTCCTCTGCAAGAGCGGTCGGCGCTCTCAACCGCTAGGCTATCTCTCCAGCCCCCTAATGCCCTCTTTTGTCCACTGTAGGCATTGCACAACATGAATGCTCATGCATACATACATACATACATACATATGTACATACATATAAAACATTCATACAAATAAATAAATAAATAAATAAATAAATAAATATTTGCTTATGCTCCTTCTGACTAATGGCATTCTCCTTTTTTTTTGGCTCTTATTTGAAAGTGTCTGCATTGTTAGCATTTGATTTATTTCCCCCTCAATTATTGTCCCAAGTGTAAATATTTTTTTAATAATTTTTTTATTAATTTTTATTTATTTCTGTATGTGTATGAATGTACTGTCTGCATGCAAGTCTGTGCACCCGTGTCGTGCAATGCCGCGGAGGTCAGAAGAGGGTCTTGGATTCCCCTGGAACTGGAGTTCTCCTGGAATTGGAGTTTCAGACGGTTCTCGGCCGCCATGTGGGTGCTGGGGATCGAACCCGGGTCCTCTGTAAGAGCGGTCGGCGCTCTTAACCGCTAGGCCATCTCTCCAGCCCCCCCAAGTGTAAATATTGAAAGATTAATTGTTTCATTACAAATCTGATTTTGCATAATAACTGTCATGAAGGAGGAAATGTCCCTACTGTGAGAACACCAAAATGCTTTTTTCAATGTCAGGTCTTCTCCCTAACACAGTAGACTCTACACTTTCAGACTGACATTAGGCATTTTTCTCTTTGAAACAAACGTGCTTACATTTCTTAAATAGGTGACGGTTCAGCCTACTAAAAGTGCTAACTGATTTAACTGTGGTAGAGGCACGGCTTGAAATGAACAGTAAACATAAACCGTCACTGGAGTGTTCACTGTCACATTCTCCTCACCTACTGTAATGGCGAAAGCTTTTGACACCCAGCAGTGTGTTTAGCTGTCTGATGGAAAATAACACAATGAAAAATAGGAAAAATTGCAGGTCACCTTGCCACGTCCTTTGCTGGACTTGGAATGAAATCCAGTAAAAATGACCATAATATAGACCTCTCATGTATGCTATGTTTTAATCTACCGTCAAGAAAGGATTAATTGTTTTCACTTTGGAAAACTTAAAATGTTTCAGGTCCATTACCCCTGTAGATGTGAGTCAGAATGTGCATCATATTTACTGCCACCATTGTAATAAACATTTTATTGTGACCATTATCTGAGGCACATTCCAGTTTTCATTGCTGTGACGCTGCCATCCAAATATTTTACAAGAAATGTGAACTAGGGAGATGGACTGAAGTCGGAAATTACCATGTTTAATACATTCATAGATGCAATCATTCACTCTTCTCCACGAGTACTTGAAGGCCTGGCGTCAAGAGAAGACAGTCTGTAACAGTCAAGTGCCACAGAAGCGTGACAGAAGGCAGAGAGAGAGGCTGAGAGTCGGTGCCTCGGAGACGTGGGTGGAGCTCTGCCTGAGCAGGAAGCAAGTAACCATGCAGGAAAGTCGGACCACAAAATCAGGGTCTTAGGATTCAAAGGAGAGAAAGCCTGATACAACTTCTCTGAGGCTGTTTCATTTCTTCTGAGACAAAGAAAGACTTGTATCATATTTGAGTCTGTCAGAGATTGAAGATCTTCCAGAAAGAGCACTTCCAGGGGAGGGCAAGATAAGCTGCTCAAGCAGGGAAAGTGGAGGCAAGGTGGAGTCGAGGTTCCTGTGGTGAGCACGTCATGGAACCATGAAACTGTGTTAGACCTGATGCCAGAGACAAGTCTCCACAGAACGCCAACATTTTTGTACTCGTCTTAAACTGTGCACAAACTATTCCTTTTTCAGGACATCTGTTTTAAGATGTTTACATCATAAACAGCCTTAAGAGACACAGATACTGTCTCTCTAGTGAAAAGCTTTTCCTGATGCAAAGAGGCCAAATCAAACCAAATTAAACAAAGTACAAAAAGGTTTATTAGGAGTAGCTCCCAGGAAGGTTCACCAATTCTAGAGAGCAAGGGACTTTTATATGGTGCAGCTGAGGAGAGATGATGGCTAGGAGTCGCTTTCGTGCTCGGGTATGGCCGCACGTGAGCACGGGGGAGACTTGGTTATGTCCAAGTATGGTCATGGGCTGAGCATTTAGGTGGGCTGCTGCCCTCAAGAATGGAAGTTACATCAGCCTTTGGGAATGCAGACCCAGGCTGTTGGTATCATTCCTTTGTTCTAAACATCTTAGTGTGGGCTTCTGGCCAGAAGAGAATGGCAGGGATCTCCCAGCCCACGCCATCTTGGCCTTTGTCCTGAGCCTCTGGTCTAACATCCTGACCTCTTTGGGTATAGGAGTGCCAATCAGATGTAGCTACTTCCTGCTGGGTGAAGACATGGAAGGAAGGGGGAAGTCGGGAGTAGGCAGGATCACTCTCAAGGAGACATAAGGGCGTGGGACCATTTGGTTAATGGCCACTTTGTACACCACGAGAATAGTTTCCTGAAAGAAGCAGAGGAGACAGGGTGCCAGAAGGAAAAATAGGCGGATTAGAACCACGGGCCCTATGAATGAGGCTAGCCATGTGAAGAAGGGGGACGGCAAAAGGGGTAAAGAGGGGATGTGTCCGGATTGTACTGTCAGAGTTCCTCTCCCACCTTCTGAAGTGACTGGATGTTAGTTTCCACCAGGCCAGATTCATTGACATAGTAGCAGCACTCTTCTCCCAGGAATAAGCAGGTACCCGCTTTGTCAGCTACGAGGTGATCCAGTGCCCTACGGTTGGTTCTGTAATGCAATCTGTGCCACAGAGGTGATCTGGTGCTGAAGGGAGCCAAAGATGTTGCAGGGTTGTTGAGTTGTGGATTAGCCCTTTGAAGTAGGTGGGATACTCCCTGAATCCCGACTGCGAGTATACGAAGGCCCCTGCACTCAGGCCACCATCCCAGCACTTACCAGTGCTGCGATTGGAATTGCTCCGTGTATTTGGGTTAGAGATAATTTGGGAGGGAAAGAGGAGAGAGTGGCAACCTCAGCCCTATTGTAAAGTGTCAGATCCGGTACTAGCATAACCAGGACTCACAGAGAGGAGGGGCAATTAGAAAGTAGGTTTTTTGATAGGGAGCCATTGTGCCAGAAGAACTCCACTGGAGATGCCCAGACAGGTACCGATCTCCTTTAATGGTATTACAGAGGAGCTGGGTGTCTGAGGGGTCCCTGAAGAAAGGGATGTCCTGTATCATGGTTGGCCCTGTCTGAGAGGTGGTCACCAGGATTGTAAATGAGCAGGGCAGAGGTACTCTGACCAGAGGGGGATGGCCTAGTGCAGTGCAGAGAAAGCAGTTGTTAACACTGCATAACTTTGTGAAGTTGAGAAAGGTTGCCCTTTCCTGGATTAATCCTAGCCAGGAGAAGGGTTTGCCCTGTAGGATCTTGGCATTGTTCTCCCAAATGAGACTGGAGGGATTCCTCCTGTTGGCCGATGGTTTTAGTGAGATTGGCTAGGCTATGGAGCATAGGTGGAAAGGTCTGGACATAGCAGGTCTCGATCTGCTCAGACGGGTATGAGGATGAGTAGGTTTGGTAGAACTTGCCTATCACCCCTGGTACCCACTGGTCACCTAGAGTGAGGGTCAATCCAGTATTACATAGCAATTTTCTCTAAAATGAAACCTTCCTTCTTGGAGAGAAGCTAGGCAAACAACAGGATGCTTTGAGAGGAGGTAAAATATTCCATCTAGAAAGGAAGTTCTCTAAGCTCAGGAAGTAAACAACACAGTAGCTTCAGGAAGTCCCTAAACTTGACCATGTTCACTAGAGCCCTCCCTCCCCAGTATGCTGAGAGGGGTAGCCAAGCTGCCCCGAAGAAACAGAATCAGAGAACATCCAAGCTGCATGGAATGGGACACTGAGCCAGCAGGTTGGGCAGCATGCTCTAGGTTTCCTCCTTTCAGGAGCTCTAACCGGTGCTGGAGTTGGGGATGTAGCTATCTTTGAATAATTTCTGCTCCTGTAAGGAACCCCTCATCCATATTCCTCTAAGTAACCCCAAGAAAATTCATTGGTTCACAAGTTGGTCTTTGGTAATATCCTTACTTTGGTCTACCATCTGTTCCCTACTTGGAGTGAGTAGACATTTGTTCACAGCTCCCCAGGAATGGTGTCGCATGAGTTGTCTTCTCATTATAAAACTTTGGGTACCTTTAGCTCTGAGTTGTCTTTATAATGCAGCACAGTCAAGACCACCCAAGGAGACCACCAGACAAAAATTTCAAAATTAAAAATGGAAAATTTTATTCAGATAGCAAGTGCTTGGACAGAAGGCACTCCTGCCAATGGGAGAGCAGCTACGTGGGGTCGAGGCGTCAGGTTCTGAAGGTGAAGACCACCATTACCTCAACCCTCAAATTTCCTGTCATGGGAGGCATTTATCAAGTTTTTTTTTAATGGTCTGCAAAGAAGCAAGAGGTTAGTACGATGACAATTACACAATGTGAGAAGGGGGGATAAGGGCTAGATGGTTCTGAGATCAGCCTCTTTTCTTGGTTGTGATGAAGGCTTGACTGCTGACATAGCTGACCCTGAGCTAGGATCCAAATGCCCTGGGGTCAGAGGTCTCATGCTAAGAAAAAATCCTGTTGACTCCTAGGGCCCTTTTAGAAATAACAGACTGGGGGCTGGAGAGATAGCCTAGTGGTTAAGAGCGCTGACTGCTCTTTCAGAGGACCTGGGTTCAATCCCCAGCACCCACATGGTGGCTGAGAACCATCCGAAACTCCAATTCCAGGAGAACTCCAGTTCCAGGGGAATCCGAGACCCTCTTCTGACCTCCGCGGCATTGCACGACACGGGTGCACAAAGCTACATGCAGATGGTACATTCATACACATACAAAAATAAAAATAAAATAAAAGAAACAACAGACTGGCCAGAAATTCTTTTAGCATGTAATTGGCTTAATTGCCATAATAAAACCCAACTTACTTCCTGTTCACCTCCCCCTTTCTACTATGGAAACTTGGAAAATGGTAACACTGTTTATTAGTGTTACTGTAATAAAGAGCTCTTTCCCTGGGATTCAGGAGTTTCATACATTCTATCGGCAACCATAAAAGTTCAGGTTAATTTATTAGCTTAGGAATTAGGGTAAAAATCAGGCTCCTTACATGTCTGTAAGTTTTAACAGTGAAAATGAAGTGCTAGGAAACACATGGATTTTGGAAGAGGACAGATGAGAACATTTAACAAAATATGAGGCAGGAGTATGGGAATTGTTTGTAAATACATTGGCAAAATGGTTTGATCTGTACATAATAAATAATCCTCTGAAAAAAATGGGAGGATAACTACAGTCTGCTGCCAGGACAGAGCTTCAAAGAAACTGGCTAAACAATGCCTTGGTTATTGTAAACTCTCCTTTGGGTTGGATGACTTCTGGCTAATTGAATAACCCATTTTGCCCTATTGTACAAATAGTGTGAGTTTCATGTTGGCTTCCTAAGCAACTTGAATATTTTATAGTGGGCAGTAAGCATACTCATTTATATCTTTAAAAAGATGTTCTGGTGGCTGGAGAGATGGCCTAGCAGTTAAGAGCACCGACCACTCTTGCAGAGGACCTGGGTTCGATCCCCAGCACCCACATGGTAGCTGAGAACCGTCTGTAACTCCAATTCCAGGAGAACCTGACGCCCTCTTCTAACCTCCGTGGCATTGCACTACACAGGTGCACAGACCTACATGCAGACAGTACATTCATTAAATAAATAAATAAATAAATAAATAAATAAATAAATAAATAAATAAATTATTTTTAAAAAGATGGTCTGGAACAAAGGAACAGGGAACTTGGTACTTTAAGAGGTACAGAATATGAGAGATACACAGTTGCTTCAGAAAAACCTCTAGTCCTTATTTCTTTACCCTCTTGGCTTCTATCAGTAATTAGTAGCTAGGATCAGATTGATTCACTTTGTCTAATACAGCATTCCATGATTTTGTAGCAGTATCTCATTAATATTTTTGCATATGTACTTTAAAGTTTACTTTTTCTCATCAATAACTGGGATCATTAATGAATATAGATAATAAAAAAGGAATAGAAAGCACATGGAAAATGTTGCTCCCACACATGGCTCTCTCTCTAGGCCCATTCAGCATTCAGAGAGGTGGGTGAGGAGCAGGAAGTGTCGGGAGTCCGTCAATGTGCGCATCCCCTTTCTGTGAGTTAACAAGCAAGGCAGCTTTCTCTTACTGCAAATGCCTCCTGATTCAGTTTCCTGATAAAGTAAAAATTTTTAAACTATATCGAACATTAACCACAGAATTTTATTTGATTTATTATTTTGGTATGAGGCAACCTGAGCCCATTTTCTGTGAAATTAATTTTCAAAAGTGCCTGAGCTTCTTTTTTCACATGCAAAATGAGACAATCAGCTTATGCACAGTGTGCCTGGCATGATCTTAGATACATAAGATCTAAGAAAGAAAGAGAAGAGAAGAGAAGAGAAGAGAAGAGAAGAGAAGAGAAGAGAAGAGAAGAGAGGGGAGGGGAGGGGCGGGGAGGGGAGGGGAGGGG